>BMAW01060581.1:0-21221 GCA_019974015.1 Nephila pilipes | reverse complement strand
CCAGTTTACGTATTGCTTAAATACAAACAAATTTTAAATAGTATATAGCAAATGTAAGTCAAGAGAAAATATTTTTAGAAAAGAAAGAATGCAGGAAATGTAATTTAATACTGTATTTGTTCTTTGCATTGGGTAAAAGTGCGATTAAATTAATGTCACGATTTCAAACATAACCTCTTTAATAATTGCATCATTGAAAGTATAGACCAAGAATTTAAAAACATATCCTAAAAGAAATTAAACATTAGAAAAATGAAGCAAGGAAAACAATATAATTTAACTATATTTATTGAAATTAAGCTTAAAAATAATCTATATGCATTAATATAGACATAAAAAGTATTTCTTCAGCATAACATTGTTAAACTTTTACATTTATATAAAATTTGCTGTTAAAATCATAAGGCAATATGGAGAAGCATCAGAAAGAAAAATCCATTAATACTAACAATTTATTGATTGATTGTACATAAATAAATATTTTCTAGATAATTATTAAAAATTCATATTTAAAAAAAATTAAAAACATATACTAAGTAATCTTGTGATACAATTTAATAACTTTTGAAGTTTTTTTTTTTATAAACCTACTAAAATTAATAGATCTAAAACTTTTAAGTTATGAAAATAAATTAATCAAAAAATAAGTGTCGTCGCCAATTAGTGCCAAAGCTTAAAATTAAACTAAAAACTTTTTTAAAAGCTAATGAAATAGTGGTTCTGTATGAAATTCAATACAAAAAATTGGCAAAAACTAGTACAAAATGTTAGCAAAATTATAAAAATATGTAAGCCTACAAAAACCATAAATATATTGTAAACAAAGCAAAAAAATATAAACAAATAAAAAAAACAAAAAAAAATTATAATTTTTTTTAAAAAACATTGAAAAGGAATCAATAAAAATATTAAACTAATTAATTAGAAGAAAAAAAACAATTTTACAGTTTCTAAATTTCAAATATATTTAAAAATGAAGTCAAATACATCCAAAAAAATAAATTTTAAAAATTAAACTATTTTATAATTTTTATATTTTAAATTTATTTTCAAAAATTAATTGGATAATCAGCCTTCACCCAAATAATATAGAAATTACTCATTTTAAAAATTTAAAAGCTGATTACATTATTTGATATTTCTAAGTAAATAGTATTATATTTTATTCCTATATTTATTCAAGCTTAAATTATTATCAAGCAAAATAATTTTTGAAATAGGGAAACATTAATTATCGCTCTTGTCTATTTTTTACTAATAATCCTATTGTTAATTATTTTTAAATTAATAACCACAAACTCAGTTTCATATTAAATTACATTAGTTTTAAAAGAAATAAATAGGATTTATAAGAATATATATCCAGTTTAAAATCTGAGTTGTGATATTAATTTGAAAACCTATGAGTGCATCAATTTATGTAAAATGTTTTAAATTATTGTCTCTAACATTATGTGGATAGAAAAATAAATAAATATTAGCAAGATTATTACTAGTGTGACCACCATTAAGTTTACTTTCAGTTTTTTTATGATTTATTTCATTTTAACTAACATAATTTTCTTTTTAATAATAAGAAATTTAAATTTCTCATAAAGTATAAAATCAAATTTCTTTTAAGATGTAAAACTATTGTAGAACTAACAAAAATTTAACCAAATTAGCATTAATTAAATTGAATTAAATAGTAAATTTCTTTGTGTTTCATATAATTAATAATTTCACACTAAGATTTACCGTAATGGGCTACTAATTGTATTTCTTTGAGGTACCGTTTCTAACGATTCCCGTTTTCTTAACTCATGTAATATGGGGTTTTATAATCAATATTCTAAGATATGTCCTCCTTAACTAAAAATTAAATACTTCAATTACTGGAACTGTAAAATGAAATGTCACTGAAATAATAGGAAAATAACATAAAAAAATGCTAATTCAAACTATCTTCTAAAAAGTTTGATCCCTTTTGTGAAATATTAATTTCAGCATATTGCAACATAGTGTCTATATTATTTCCAATCCTTAATGTCCGCAATTTCGTCTGTAGATGATATTTTAGTGTGAGTAGAAAGAATTTCTAAGACACTAAATGTATGCTTGATCCCGAAAAGTATTTTCTAAAAATCTAATGTAATATTCGGGACTTTTCCACATCCATTATGGTTGTTAGGGCTTTGATTTGCACTATTCCCTTTATCTCTAAATTTCTTTAAGCTCATATGTAAGATAAAAATATTTTTAAGGTTAGGAAATTATTGTATAGCGATAGACTCATTAGATGCAAAACCGTATTTTATGCACACTCTCCACGTAACTATTATAGATCCTTAGCCCCAACATTTGGAGTGTACTATAAATTTATAATAAGAATTTGTAATAATCGTCTGTAAGTTTATAAGTGTAACATAATTAAAATTATAATAATAAATTTAATTATATGGGATTATTTATTAATTCTTTAATTTAATCTATAAATTTACATTACATTAATGTAAATACTAATTAAAATAAACATTTCAGTCCATACAAAATAACATCTATGAATAAAATGGGCTTTCTATGTAAGTGTTAATTTTAATATTTCTAGTAATTACAGCACATGTGCGATATTAATATTTTACAAAGCCTCGTAGATTTATAAAAGAATAAAATCGGTATAAAAAATCATTTATGAAACGATTGAATCATTTATTCTTTAACTGGTGAAAGAAAATATCAGATTAAAAATAAGAGAGAGGGTTAAGAATTCAAATTCTTTGAAAAGAGGAAACAAGGAAGAAATACTCAGTACTGCATATGCAAATAAGCTTTAATTTTACATAATTTTAGATCTTGAATTTTAATGACATTCTTAAGAGGAAGTGTAATTTGTTAAAATAGTTAGAAAGAAAGAGTCAACAATGAAAGAAATAAATTGATGTATAATTTTTGCACAAATATAAAAATAAATATCATAAAATCTGTATTTAAATATAAAAAAATTGAACGACATACTTCGATTTTTACTTATTTCATGTTTTTGCTGATACTTCTTTAGAAAATGAATATATGTCTCGAAATTTCGAGAAGGAAGTCTGAATATATGCTAAGAATTGCTTAATTTCTTCATGAGATGTGGAAGAGTTTTTCTGTAATATAACTTAATTATTCTAATTTCAAAATAGAAGAGAGATAAAAGAAAGGAGCTTATGCTCATTCTTACAATATTGTTAACAAAGTTTATCTTATAAACCCGAAGCTCTTTTAAACGTTTTCTAAACAATTTATTTTCTATCAATAAGCATTATCTTAAAGTTTTCAGTTTAACAGCTTTTCATTCTTCACAGAACGTAAATTTTTATTAAAATTTACTTAATGTTTTACAAATATATTTAGAAGTAATCAATAATTTTAAATATATATTTAATACATGAAAAGTATTATAGAATAAAATAAGTAAAAATGTAAATTTCTTTTGAATAAATCTGAAATCTAAGAACCAGAATAAAGAAAATATTAAATGGGTAAATAAAGATGACTTTAAAAGAAATTAACAATACAATATTTTGTAGAAAGTTGTTTTATTTTATATGTATGATACGAAATAAATGAAGGCGTATCTTTCTTTGTTCGACTGCAGCTGTTACTAATTCTTTTTCAAGCACCTGCTTTCTTCTTTAATGTGTGACACGAATAAATTTACATTATAGTACTTCATTAGTTAAAGTCTCCATGTTGAGAGAAAAAGTGCCAACTTTCTTTAAGAAGTTAACTATTTTTAAACTTCTACGTTTATATTTTGAAGTAAATACTGTTAATGCAAAAGTATGATATAAAATATAGTTTAAATAATAGTAATAAAATTTAACTTATATAGAGCAACTTAATACGTACTTGGAAATTTAAATATCCCAATTTTGATAAGAATAATTTATGTCAGGTTCTTTAATGTTTCTCTAGAGAATTTTCTAAGCTATTCTTAATCATCCAAAACCAGTTAAACGTTTAAAATGATGAGAAATGAATTATTAGATTCTTAGGAAAGTTAAAGGAATGCTAATGTATTAAATACGTCATTAAGTGGTTCGTTTAATTAACGTTGCATTAGAATCTAGATAAGGCTATTGTTAACGAAATTCATAATTTTGAACCATGGTTAAAAAACGAAGTATCTCACTTTCCCAACATACAAATAAATTATTATATGTATTACACTTATACTTTAATTTCATTTGAAAAGATTAATACCCTTTGAAGCAATTTGAATTAATCATATAGATATAAGATGAGTTTCTTATTTAATTAAGTATGAAATCCAAAACTTCGCATAATTTTATCAAGAAACATTAGAATATAATATGAAGAAATCTTTTAATTAGCCAGAACATTAAGTGTAAGCTAGTGTTTTAAAAGCAATACTCAAACATACAGATATTTTTGTATCCATCAAATACACTGACCATTAACGTCTTAAGCGCGATAATCTAAGCTCTCACTACGATTTAACAACACACCGTTAAATTTAATCGGCATTTGGAGCCATTAATGGTTGAAATGCTAACGAGCCATCAATTAATATGTGCGCATTAATAAATTAATTATTTTGTCAGGTGTGTAAACACGCTTATAGTGCAGGAGGAGACTATTGTGAGTGGATTCAGGAAGAACGATTGACTAGAATACTCTTATGGAAGTATGATGAGTGAGAATAGAAATATAGGTATATTCCTTTTGAAAGAAAAGAATAAATTACCTTAAGAATAGCCATAAGATTTGTTTTTATAATGTTAGAAAATGGTATGTATCTAAGACATATTCATAACTAGGGGCAAATATTTCTTAAAAATTTTATTTCTAACTATATGTTCAGAAAACATTCGATTTTAATAGTATTTACTTAGTGAATAATGAATCAGGAAGACAAACATTTTTAAATTTTTATAAATTCTGTGAAGTATAACATTTTCTTATAATTTCTTATATTGATTGAATTGTATTATTTTGGTAATATGATAGCATCATTAATCGTATAAGATTAATTACTCAATGTATAATAAAAGATTTATTTTAGCACACTATTTATTAGTATAAGATTCGTGGTAGCAAAGATAAAACGTGTTTTAAAGGGCAATCATGGTCATGATTCTTTTGTTGTTGTCATGATTTTATTAGTCATAAAACTAAATGTTCTAGAATTAATTGATATTTAGTTAATGAGAATGAGAGAGTGTGTTACAGACAGCTAAAGAACATTGAGATACAATGAGATTTAAGTCTTGAAAAACAGCAATAGTAGACATGAATTTTGCTCAAAAAACCTGAAGGAAGCAAAATCCTAGGTTAGTTAAAAACAACTAGAAAATAAAATAGAAAAAATATTTTAAAAAATGTTATGTGCAAAGTTTTACAAATAATGGATTTAGCTACCCAAAGTAGACAAAAAAGTTTTTTTTTTCAAATCTTCCATGCAAATGCTTTTGATAGCTAAATTCACTATTATACTCTCCACACAATTTCAGTTCAGTTTCTAAACTTTTTGTAGAAAATATAGCGTCGTTTGTAGTATTTCCGTCTGTAGTAAAATGTTTTGAATTGGTTTGAAATTCAATATTGATTATCTTAAAGTCTTTAATAAATTCTTCCCATTGTCCATTTGCAAAGTTTATATTGAAATCTCCTGCAAGAATCGTTTTTATTCGAACATATGATTCATCTCCCAACATTTCTTACACTGCTTCAATAGTATCGTCCGAGTTTGTTCCCGGAGAAGCATACAAAACAGCCAGTTCCATTTTTTTTCCATTTAGAATGGCTTAAATAGTATAAGCTGCGTGTAATTAAAATTAAAGTAAACGATAAATTACTAAAATGATTATATTTAAGTCAAATATCATTAAATTTAAGCAAAAGATAAATTATTGAATTGAATATTATATACGTTACATGTAATTAAAATTAAACCAAACCATGAACTGTTAAAGTAAATATATTTTTTGCTAAATGGAATTAAAATTATTTGTAATGGAATATAATATAAGCTACAAGTAATTAAAATTAAAGCAAATGATAAATATACATTATTAAACTGAATATATTTTAAGCTAATAGTGACTAAAATTGAAGGAAACTGTTAGTTATTAAACTGCATACATTTTAAGCGAAATGTTCTTAAAATAAAAGGGAGCTATAAATTGTTAAATTCAAAATAAAGGAATACAGAAAAATTTTACATTAAACCTATGATTATAACCGTAAAATTAAAGTATTTGAATAATATCCCAGTTGAGAGAGAAAATTACCAAGTATTTATATTTGACATTAACCATTTATATTAGAGCCAAAACCATTGCGTATAAATTTGAAAACAATATTTAAAAATTTAACATTAAGTCTATGGATAAAACCGCAAAATCAGGTAAAAGAACATAGTTATTAAAAATCTAATTTAGGTATTACAAATTTTAAAAGTTATTAGATACAATAAGTGGTCCGGGACAATAATTTACAGCCTACCTGAAATAATAGCCCCTTAGATGGCTAAAAACATCACTTACAATTACATCCTCTTCGCTTAATTTTATTTTCTCACTTGTATAAATACTTAAAAGTATTCATTGTAAGAATCTGTTCAGTTTTAGACTCGAAGCTTGAAAATTAATAAAGCTAATATAAGTGTTGCATCCAAAAGAGACTTCACATACCCCAAACTACATTATAAAAATGTAATTTATGATATATATAATTTATAATAATATTTATTATAATATTATTAAACTGATATAATACTCTTTTTAAAATATTTACCAATGATTAATTGGCTATTAATGTTGTATTTAAAAGCAACACAATAGCTATTGGCAAGGGACATCGGTCAAGGTATGAGAAGGTACCCGGCTGATACCCCCTTTAAGAATTTCTTCACCATGCCTCCGCGAGGAGTTGAATCCTCGACATACTTAATGTGCAGCAGCCAACCTAGCTCACTCGGATATCGTGGGCACTAAAATATTAGTGAAATATGAATTACTTTTCAAGTACCATCGAAGAACTCTTTTTCATTCATATAAATCTTTCAAGCACTAGAGTAGACTTTTTTTTTTTCAAATTTCCTATTTTTAAATATTTATTTTTAAGAAAATGCTCTAAATAATTATATTTAGAAATATGATAGACAAAAATAACAGAATTTTAAAGTACTAATCAACATTTTCCAACTAAATGCTTATTTAACAGATTTTACTTAAATATATATAGGGTTGTACAAAATGATTCATTCGATTTCAAAATTTCATATTTTTTAAAATAAACGACACAGAATGATAAGTGATACATGCATACATATTAAAACTAGTGAAGTTTTATAATGTGAAAAAAAGTTCGTGTGTTTTTCTTGAAGCTATTTTATGAAAACAATTTTAGAAACTTTCAAGGGGCTATCTCACATTTAGTTAGGTTGCAGTGGACCATAGGTTACACAGTTGTTACACAGTTGGCCATTTAATTCACCTGATACGACTTCATGCGATTTCTTCCTTTGGGAGATTGTAAAACACAAAGTGTATGGCCCAACAGTTCCCACAGACATATTTGAACTAAATGCATTTCTGCCGCTATACAATCAATCACCACTGAAACTTTACAACGAGTACGGCTGAAATTTATATACGGAACTGATGTTATACATTTAAATAAAGGAAATTATATTAAAAACTCGTAAAAAATTCTACACTTTCCATTTACTGTCATGTCTAATGTATCATTCTGAGTCATTTAGTTATGAAAATATATAGAATTTTGAAATCAGATGGTTTATTTTGAATAGCTCTGTATTCCAATATCTTGCTATAACATTCTTAGTCTAATTAAAATGGTAATGTGTTCCTCATATGTTAAACAGAAGATTTTCTAATGAAAGACAAGATATGACCATTAAAAAAAATAAGGCATATTTATAAATTTTCTATGTAAGTCTAGAGTCTTTAATTTAACTGTTTAGAGTAATGGAATGATTTCATTCTTGTAAATATATATAAAGCACAAAAGTAACTTGAATGTAATATAATATTTCATATATAATAAATATTTTTTGCAAAAATAATTGAAATTAATTCAATGTATAATACAATTTCGATTAAATAGTACACTATATGCATAAAAATTATAATTCCATTATGAATAAAGAGTATAAGGATAGTAAGAAAAACTAAAAAAAAATGTAATAAACTTCTCTTTGAGGCAGTTAACAATATAAGTAATGAAATAAGTAAATAAAGTAAGTTAAATTGAAGTTTCTGATATATATGACAGAAAATTTTATGTTAAGACAATGTGTGTTATTGGATCCAAAACATGTTTAGACAAATGTACTTTAATCACTTTTCAGAACTTAAATTTAGGAGATTATAAAATTGTTTCTTAAAAGTCTACTCTATTTTTTCACGATTTTGAAGGGGCTACTTGAAGTTTCATTTTTAAACTTATAAAATAATTATTACTTTTTTTTTATCTTATTCCCAATATAGAAATCAATTGACACTGAAGTCTGCATTAATATTTCTGCTCCAATACACACACACACACAAACACACACACATACACACACATAAATATATATATATATATATATGTGTGTGTATGAGTGTGTGTGTACTTGTATATATATATCTGGCAATGAATTTTAATAATAGAAAATTTTAAAAATATCATTTAATTTTACTTAACCGTAAACAATAGCTACATATCTAAGAGTATTGTCGAATGAAAAACAATATGTTCGAATTGCATTTGTTTTCCACTTGTCCTGCAAACCTGATAATAAGTTGTTGTCCAATTCATGCATAGGGGTTCACATAACCCTTGAAGTATTCTTAGCATCAGTATAAGTAGCTTTAGAAAACAAATTCAACATTAGACTACTGGGATATCTGAGAAATATTTGCCAAGAAATGCGCCCTGTATTAAGAAGTTTCATTTCTCTTGCTTTCATATAGTGACCGAAAAACATAGATTTCTTCACGAGGATCAGATATCATTCTGGGAAAATAACTTGATATATCACATCTTTTGTTGTTGGGAGCTTCATTTAAATAAAATTTGAATGAAACTCGTATCAGTCATAATTTTGGATCTAGCAGCGAAGAGCTTAAGGCTTTCTAAGGATTGTTCTGATAATATGACTATATATATAGTGTGTTAAACACCCGAACAATAAGCACTTAAAGTATAAATGGTGATATGCATGTTTGGGGGACAAAAAGCGTTACTCAATGTTTCTTATCATGATTTTTGTGATCTTTTTTCTCCATCATTCTGAGTTTTTCTATGGTTGGCTTTATTATTTTACATCCATTTCTACTGATACTTCTTACAGCTCATTGTTACAGAGCTAAATTTGAAATGTTACATAACTTACATCATTCATTAAAATAATATCATTTGTTGTTGAAACTCTAAGACTTCACACCTATATATCATGTAATAATGAAAAAAATTCATATCAGAAAAGAGAATACGTACAAATCTAAAAAGTAAAAGTGACAACTCATAATTTGCATTCGGAAATAGATTTTTAAGTACTTAGCATTTCAAGAAATTTCAAAAGTCATATCCCCGAAATGTCTATATTTTTGCTTAAATTGTTAAAAAAAATTGCAATTATATGGACCAAAGAATATGTAAACTTTTATTTATGGGCCCCAAATTCAGAATATATGTAGAATAATAAAAATGAGCATGATCTCTTTAAAGTTGGCTTTTGACACACAAGCTGGTATGAATAGTAAACTTATTTTCCATAACTTGACATTTCATTCAAGAATAAATGATTCATTTGAATTAATAAGGAGACAATAAAAGGAAACGTTGGTGAAGCCTCAGGAGGATTTTTCCAATCAATTTCACAAAAAAGTTTTTAAAATAACTACCCTATCTTATTTTATCATCGTCACATCTGTAAAAATCTGAAAAGCTTTCGCCTTCGCTTTACAAATATTCATAGACACTGTGGTGATAACTTCTACAGTCACTAATATTATGGTCAATGAATAATCAGTTATCGGTTAACATAAGTATTTACGAATGTAAACAACACAAAATAAAACTTTAATGTACAGGTATTAATGTTTCATATTACGCTTATAAAAGTATAATTATTTTCGTCAACGCTTAGCTAAGCGAAATTTTCAGGCATTGTAATATGAAATGCTTAAGCAAAAGTGTGCATTTTTTTAATGATTGAAAGCTCTGAATAATAAAAAAAACAAAGTTTTCTTTCCGCGTATCAGGAATACTATAGATATATGAGAAAGTAAACTAGAATAAATTACACTCGATAATCATAAACGAGAGCTTTGAAGATGTGGTACTCTCACCACATACGGGAATATAGCATTGCACATGAAAGCGTTACCCATATGAAAAAGGTGTAACACTTAAGTGTTTAATGTTTGTTGTGTTATTTGTGTAAAATATCTCAATACTTTTGAATTAATTTAGCATTATGTGTATTTTTATATTATTAAGATTTTTTCCCTCTCTCTTTTGTTGTAAAACCTATCTAATTCTCATAAACTAGAGTAAAAATGTGAAATTTAAATTCTGAAAATATAAAAATTTAACATATTTTAATTTCAACAGGTGCAAAATAATCTTTTGTTGTTAGAAAAGTTTTGACAACAATAATATTTCCAAAATAAATAGCAGGAGGAGGGAACTTTTCTTAAAATTAGCTCTTACTGATATTTGAGTTCTTTATATATTTATAGGTAAACAGAACAAAATATAATGTTATGATTAATAATTAAATTTTCTGAAAATAAAGTACAAATTAGGCCATTTATAGTTCTTCAGATTTTCCTAGGTTAATGAATTTTGTAAAAATTTAAATTGCGTTTTAGAAATGGAAATTGTGTGTGTGGAACTGGTATAATTTACTGTAGTAGTGTGCATTGATCGGTTAGACGTTTTTTTTAAAGAACCCCATTATTTTGACTCCCAGTAGATCTTCAGCGTAATGTTTTCGGTCGATGAGATCATTTTTACCCCAAATCTTGCTTGTTGCATGGTTTCTGGTGAACAATAATGAATCCAAATTTCATAGATGCTGAGAACTCGACGAAAATATCAATTACAACTTGTCATGGCCACAATCAAAATTAACCCATGAATCAGTGTCATATTTTTTTTGCTGTCTTTTAACAGATAGCAACACACAATGGTAACACTAACTTGACTAACTTAACTCAGTTTCTGTCATTAAAAATATTTACCTTTTTAACTACTCTCGTATCAACTGCTTTGAGTAAATTTCGATGAGTCTAAAAATCATTCAGATATTTTATTAGATCTTTTTTTAATATTTATAAATTCTTTTCAATAATAAATTCTAAATATTAATAAATAAAATAAGAAGATGTTGGTAAAATTATGAAAACAAATCAATTATTGTAACATTTAATTCTTTATTTTCTAACTATTCTTCTGTTTTTGTTATTCTAGAATCTCGACACTTATCCGACTAAATAAAATGCTCGAAAATTCTCCTCTCTTTGTGGTCAAATCGAGAAATATTTGGTCGAGCGTAAAATGATCGTGGTCGAAATGATTCCGAAAGTGTGCATTTGTTGAAAGTGTTTACTCACTAGAGATAGGGTCAATAGCATTCCAGCCAATGATTTCAGTTGGTCTTGGATATATTCACTCATCGAATGGTCACTGGATAACTTTGAGATACGATAGTTACCCTCGTAGATACCCGAGTAAATATTTGATTGGTTCTCTGCGGATGGCAAGTTTTAATCTTTGCGACTTAGCAATAGGACGTGACACTTTGTCAAGTTACTGATTTTGAGTCATGAAGTGCAAAATGATTTCTTTGATTAGGATCAGAGCCAGACAGAAAGCTGCAAACCTCCAGGCTTATGTAAATCAATATGGAATGTTTCAAGAGTATTATCTTTGGGTTATATGGACGAAAAAATATTATGTGATTCAGATTACTTTTAGACGTGGCTATTATTTTTGGGTATAAAGATAAGCAATAATGATATGTATTGATACCAGGAATATCGCATGTAGTAAAGTTTTAAGAATCACCAGGAAATAACCGAGATATCCGAATAAAATTTACTATGCAAATTAATAAATCCTTATGTACATACTGTTGCAAATTATAACTGTTAATATTGACATTTTAGGTTTCAGAAAGCCATAGATTGAAGTAAATATTATAGAGAAGATAGAGTTCAATATGCTAAGTTCTACAATGATGATCTTAAAAAGGTCAAGAAACGCTGGGGGAAAAGGAATAATTTTGAATGGTGACTATGACTAGTAAAAATTATAAATAATAATTAAATTTCTCTCTTCATTATTATTTAGTAATACTTAAAACTTTACGATACTCTGGATAATTATTAATACCCCGTTATATTGCAGGTTACTTCAATCAGTGGCTTTCTGAAACTAAACAAATCAACATTAATAGCTGTAGTTTACCACATTGTGTACATAAAGATCAATTACAATGCAGAATAAATTGTATCCATATATCTAGTTTAATTCTTAGTAATAGTTGAAACTTTACTATATTTTCTCGTATTGGCAAGTTTTATAAAAGATATTGAGCTTGTTCAATTTGAGAAACTTCAGTAAGGCTATAATAGTTAGAGAGAATTAAATAAACAAAATATTACATGAAGTTGGGAATCTTTAAGGCCGGAATACCATGGGGTTGGCATTTAGTTCGATAACTAAATGTATGGTTATATCAAATTTTATGAAAATTCCCATATCAAATTATATTACAAGTACAAATATAATCTGTTACTATACTTGAAGTATATGACATTCAACTTCTATTTGATCAAGTTCAAACAACCGTTAACTAAAATCTGATGACAGAAGACAAACTTTTGGGACATATATGGTTTGATTCAATAGTTGAGAGGTAGATTAATTCAAAGAGAGGTTTAATCGAGGGCACTCATATGGTTGAATATTTTTATTTTTATTCAAATAGTAGTTAGATCGTCAATATTGTTTGGTATATATGTGAGAAATGTCATACATAATCAGAATTCCATGATTAACACAAATTTAATATATCATATTTGTACATTATGTTTATGTGACACACACACAAACACATACATGTACAAACACACACACACTCTCTCTCTCTCTCTCTCTCACACACACACACACACATATATATATATATATATACTCTTCTAACAATTGTGTATTATTTAGGATTGTGGAAATAAATTAAAGCGTACAGGTAACTAATGTAGGAACATTCACCTTTGATGCATTACTGAAGAGTTTATAGTAGCTTCAAATTTTCATTTAGATTCAAAAGAGCATAGAACATTCCGAGTTCCCCAGTGATCTTTTTCCATGGAGTTTACTGTCTTTGGTACACACGGGTGACGCGCCCCCGGAATACCCTAGCGATCCTTCTCTATTTTCAACTCACCTTCTTGTCAACCAGTTTTCTTGTTTTCAATTTTTTTCACACATCTAGAGCAATATTACATCTTGTTTGGCGCTGTATAGCCGCATCCGGATCTTTCTCCAATACACTTCACTATCACATCACAGTACATAGAACATTCAGAGCCGTATGGCCCCGGGTTTGTAGTTAAGTCGTTTACATGTACTGGTTTATGGATTATGGCCAAATAATTGAGAAAGTTAAGAATCCTATTTAAGTTTTATAATATTTATCTAATAATGTAAACAAAAACGTTAATAAAAGTAAATGTAGAATTTGATTTAATTTCCTGAATATTGAAATTAGCTAAACAATATTTTACTTCACCTTTGCATTTGTAAAATTTGCTCTAAGCTTTACTCGAGCCGTTGTTTTGCCCTTTGTTAAAGCATATGACTGAAAAAGTGCTTCCGTAAGTAAATTTTAAATCAAAGAGTATTATTTGGATATATTTATGTAACAGACTGTTTAAGAGTCTTATTTGGCTGTATTCTGTACAACATTTTCTCAATACGGCTTTTAAAGGTGTAATAAATGTTTTTCAATAAATCGATTTCTTTTGTTCTCAAAGTTTTATTAGTTAATGTATTCTGACTATTTTGGATGTTTTCTCAGGTTTAATGGTTACTAAATAATTCTTACAATGTTTAAAATTTGTGAAAATCTGAAGAACTGCCATTGATAATTGATGTCAAATTTTATGAATTTATTCAGCATATATTTGTCTTCAGAAACGTTCTTGTAAGTTGTAATTCTCTGATTTTAAAAAAGTTGTCAATGAAATTAGCTGTAATTGAAAAGTTGAAAAAAATTAATTCAAAGGGATGTGGCAACTAGAAGATTGATGGAGGACAATTTATACGTAATACTCTAAATTCTAGTGGTATTTGTGAAATAAATTATTCACAAATTGTTTGTGAAATTAGGCAATAAAGAACTAAATGATTTGAAGAAAATTTCCGGAATAATTTTACTTGATACTAAACTAATTGCAAAAAATAAATATCGAATACCAATGCTGCCCATTAAATAAAACATTTTTTTATGTATTATTAGTCTATCTCTCTTTTGGTGATAATTTACAATTGAACGCTTAAGCATACTGTTAAAAAATAAAGAACACTTTAGATTTGAAACTTAAGAAATAAAAAAAAAAATTCAAATATAATTATATAATTTTGGGGAATGAAATACGTTATTGCAACATATTTATTGTAATTAGTTTCGAATAATTTTGAATAAAGCAGTAAATGGGAAAGTCAATAAAAATATTAGAAATAAACGAAAAATCACTGTTAACAAACTAAAAGACAATTTGCATTAAATAAAAAAAAGTATGAAAATTAATATGATATTAGTCCTCCACTTTCCCTGATAATTTTTTTTTACTGAAATGCCCGGGTGGTTAAATTTAATTTCAGAAATATTGCGCCATTCCTTTAGTATGGAAACTTTTAGTTCAAGGTCTGATGAAAACTACGTATTATTAACATAAATTTTGTGACGTAATATATACAAAGGATTTTGCTAAGGGTTCATGTGTAGAATTTGACTTCGCTATCACAAAACTTTTACTCTCTTTCTCTCTAATTCTTATTTAGCCATCCTTGGTAGATTTATATGTATGACAAAAGTCATTGTTTTGCAGAAAAGTTCAGTTAGTACCATCTTATAAAGACCCAATTGCTATCAGTTAATAAAATAGCATAGTTTATTCCTTTTTGCAGAGTCTATACGTCCTGAAATTCATTGTAAGTCGCACATTACTAAAAGCTTCCCAAATCATTACTGACCACCCTTCCATTTGTTATCTGAAATATTTTTTTTACCTCGCCCATGTCTTAAAACTGCAGAATCTGCAATGAAATACGAACACCTGCAGTTTTTAATGATTCTAATGTGACTTATAGTATGATAATTTTCTCAAGTGGTCTAGTAATTTCTTAACAGACATCTTATTCACTTTTTAGAAAAATGAGTAGTTATTGATAAAATTTAGAGTAATGTTTGAAGCTGAAATGAGTACATAAAGTTTTCTCCAATCCAGTTTAAATGCATATGCTTAAAATTTACATATTATGTCTTCGTCAAAAATGCACAAATTCGTTAGTAGTCTTATAAGTTTTTAACACATTTATTTGATTATTAATAAGCAAACGTTTATCAATATCTATATAGAGTACTCTAATTAAATTAAATAATTCGTATACTCTTGAATGATCTCATCTTCTATTAAAAATCCTCTCTTTTCAAAGTTCACACGATTAAGAATTTATTTAAATATTTCTGAAAAATAAAAATACTTTATGTATATTATAATGCTCATATATATTTATTATAAATAATGAAATATATTTAATTTTTACGAAAGTAAATTCACGCTTTTAGATTTTCATACATACATACATTCATCATAAGACTTTTTATTCCTATGTTTTTAATCATGAATAAGTGGAAATTCTTAGTGATTTTAAAAGAGTTAGTGTGATTTTAAAAGAGTTAGTGTAATTTTAAAAGAGTAATGATGGTAAATGACTCTTAGTAATTTTAAAAGAGTAATGATGGTAAAAACATAATAAGTTTAATTCAAATGTATTTTTATCTTAGATGAAATAATAACAAATGTAGTATGATCTCTTTGTTACAAGTATTTCAGTGTTTCCATTTGTAAGTTAAAAGCTAATGCAAAAAAATAATCATAAATATCATTATTAATTTGAGAATAATTTCTGAATTATTTCTTGATAAATTTTATTTAATATTTTAAGTGCGTATCTGTGTATTATTTAAAAATTAAATTTCAAAACAAATTTTCCTTCCAGTTTAACTGAAAAGTAATTAGGATATTTGTTCGCAATTAGTTATTTCTTTCTATAATGAATTATATGAATTAAAATTATTGGAGTTGAAATGAAACAGAAATTTACAGCTTTGCATATGTTTGTATTTATATTATATTCGTTTAGTTATTCATTAGCAATAAAAGTTGGAATTTTGTCATGGATAATTTCACAACGATGTTAGAAATTAAGAATGTGAAAATAATTAAAGGTTTCTGATTGTGTGTGCATTTTACTCAAGCTGCATTGCAGAAAAAAATTATTTAACTATTCTTAACAAGATTGTTTTCCATTTTATTGTGAAAATACCTGAGTATATATCTATAATTTAATCAAATTTCGGGAAATGTTTTTGAGCATTATTTATAAAAATAATTAAATACAGATAAATGAATTTCTTAAGAAAAGTCCTTATTATCTCATTAGTGCACTAGAGCTGTTTTTTCTTTTTAGAGTATATTGCATAAATTTCTTAAAACTTTTTTAAAATATATTTTACGGTTTTTGATTTCTTATAACTTAGGAAACGAAAAATTCTATCCAATTATCCAACTCGAAATTTCCCAATTACGCCCGTGAAAGATTCTCTCTTTGTTAAGTGATTTTGAGTTTCTTTTAATTCTTTCTTCGGGGGCTATCCATTAAAATTGAGAAGATGTAAGAACTTACCCTGAAGGAACTTAAGTTGAGATTATTTAGTGTCGATTAAGAATTAATTGATTTTTTCTCGCTTAAATCATCATTTCTAAGTTTGCTGAGCAAATCAGAGATAAAAAGAATCGGAAATGTGGGAAAGATTGTTCAATCGAGCATAAATTAATTCCGAAGGTATTTGCGGGAATTAAAAGAGAAATCTTTGTTTAAGATGTAGCCGAAAAGTAACAACAAATAAAAAAGTATTTGCTAAATTATTACGGCTTAAGACATTTGGAAATAAGATTTTATATGTCATATTTCGACTACAATTAATTTCACTGCATTCGAAATAAAAATAAACAAATATAATTATATAAGTGTTGAATAAAGGCCTACTATATAAGATTTATATGCAACTTTGTAACAATACTCATAGTCTCAAATTCATTTG
Organism: Nephila pilipes; assembly: GCA_019974015.1. NCBI lineage: Eukaryota > Metazoa > Arthropoda > Arachnida > Araneae > Nephilidae > Nephila > Nephila pilipes. The sequence continues at coordinate 3,820 of BMAW01060581.1, read as the reverse complement.
GATCCAGTTTACAGAAACACAGGAAAAATATTATTTAGGGAATGGCAATATTAAATTTCTTCAATTCATTGCCTATAAATTTAAGAATATTAATTATGCATAAATACCAGTTTTGTAAAATTAAAAGATTAAAAACAACGTTTTGGTGATTGAAACAAATAACATAATTTTTTTCTGGAAATTTTACTCATGATTAATTTTTATTGAAAAAAATTTAATAACTACAATAAATTTACTTCAGAAAATTCATTGAGAAATAGTTTAAAAATATCTGTGAACACATGTTTAAAAAATAAAACTAATTTAATATAAAAGTAAGTGATATATTTAAGTTTTTGAAAATGCAAAAGTATATCTTTGTTTCTGCAAAAGTAAGTACTATATTGCATTTAATTTTCTGTTTGCTCTAGCTAATATCTTTTGCTTACGCCCATTGAGTTATGAAAGATGATAAGACACAATAATGAGTTTAATTTAAAAAAATAATGATAACATGTTTATAACAACCCCATTCTTAGTTAAAAATAAGAATATCAATTAATGACTGGTAGTTTTTAAGGAGCAGATTATAATAGTTTTACCGATATACAGCAAAAACCAATACACCACTTTAAATTTAAACTATTTACACACTCGTCACAATAATATATACACACTTTCTATTAACTATATAAATAAAATTATGAAAAATGGAATTTCAAAGATTACAATATATATATATATATTAATAATCACATATAAAATATAAATTAATAATATTGCTTCTTAAATAAAGTAAATTTAATTATTTCATCCAATAAATTAATATATATATATATGTGTGTGTGTATGTATATATAAATTTAATCAAAGAGGAAAATAAACTATTAGAAGAATATTATTAATTAAAATTAACAGAACTATAATGTTATTAGTGTTATTAGAGAAAAATCACACAAATTCAAAACGATAACAGATAAATCATTATTGTAACCAAAAGAAAATATATTGCAAAAATTAAATTTACTTTATTATGAAACTAGAAGGTATATAGTAGAAAAACTTTAAAGATGAACATTTAGCGCATTTGAAAACTAAATAGAAAAGATACAGCAAAGAAAGATTTAAAATAGAAAAAGTAGAAATAAAATAATTTAAACTCTATCACAGGCAGTAGAGAGTAAGGCGAATAGTACTTACGGTTATAAGATCCAACAATTCCACTTCGTAATTGTTTCATAATTAACAAATATGTATACCGAAAACTAAGAACAATAAGACATTAAAACTAAATTCAAAAAAAGAAATAAATATATCAAAAATTGTATAAAAATAATTAATAAAGATAAATTAATGAAATATAAACTACTAAATTAAAAATCCTAACATAAATATAAAATCTTAGAAAAAAGAATGAGAATCTAACTGTAGAAATGCATTGATCTAGAGCTAAGCAGTTCTACTAATTTAATAACATAAAACATTTTTCACTCTAATCACGTCATCTAGATTAAAAATTAAAATTGAAAATATTTAAAGTTAACTGAAATAATTATTAACATAATTAATAAAATTAATTATTTTAAAGACTTAAAAATTTTAGAACATATTTTTGGAATAAATAAAATAAAGTGATTAAATAAAAATGCAAAAAAAATAATTATAAGACAGTCAAATACTTTTAAAAGTAAAAATTGTTTAAAAGTATAATCAACAACATTTTATTCTGTTTTATATTTTTATATTTTAAATCCGATTTTAAGAACTTTATTAGAAAATTAACTTAAAAGCAAATGCGGTGAAATATTATTCAATAGTCACATATATTTTAAAGAATTTTTAACTTTTTTCAATAGAATATTTCTAAGATATGTGATAGCTAACTTCCACACACATACAAAGAGGAATATATATATATATATATATATATATATATATAGGTTACTAATTTCAATGATTGATTGGTTTTATTAACATCTCACTAGAAGCAACACGAGGGCCATTGGAAAATGACTTCGTAAATTTGAACCTCGGTCTAGTACCGAGGACGACACCTGAACTGGACCTTCCTCTCCAAATTTCCAAATCGCTTCAATTTCTATGGTGGTTTTATTTTATGCATGAATTAGATTTCAATTATGAGGCCAAGGGGTGCAACAGTAACGTTTTTACATACTCCCTCTCCTAAATCGCAAAACACGCCATCGGGAAATTATTGAGACATGACAGTTTTAATGTGCGTCAGCCCTGGTACCACGACCGGTTTTTAGTGGCATCAAGTCTCGAACCAACAAATCGATTAAGCCCACCGATCACGAGTCTGTGACAGTGACCACTAGGCTACAGCGGCCGCACTAGTTTTAATATTAATTAAATTTAATATTGTCTTTTATCTGTAATTTGTATATATGCATAATTTAGTATGCATTGAAACAGTAGGTAAAGAGTATATTTATATAACATTAATAAATATCTAATGATTTAGAGATATTATTATGAATATAAAACACAAAGATATATTTACTATATATATACAATTTTGTAGATTTGTAGACATCTTTATTACGATGAATGGGTTATTAAATGAATTAATATTTTTTTATAAGAATTATAATAAAAATGAACTTTTATTTCTTATAATGAATTTAAATGGTTAATTAAAATTGTTCTTAGAGAAAATTGTAATGATTATAAAGGTAAAAAATTATACCACCTAGGGTTATTCATCAAGGTGGTTCAGCGAGTAATAGTTCAACAAATATACTTACACTGTTACAAACACAATTATATTGATAGAGATAATTATACTATACATAGACGTAGTAATAATAAATTCGTTTTCATTTATAATATAAGTTTTTCGAAGATAAACAAAATTAACCTTTTTTTACTATACCTATTTAAATCTGATTAAAACTAATAACCGTACATAAGAAATGAAATATTTAGACACACAATTGAAACTTATAGTCAATAGAACAATTATTAATATTTATGACCAGAGAACTAGCCTTAAATTTCATATTAATAAAGTACGAGTAGCTGCTTACATATTTCCTTTTTTAGAAATATTACATTAAATTATATTAATAGAAATAATTATTTAGGAGTTTGTGAGACACTAAAAATAGTAATTGACAAAATTTTATCATAAGTTAAATTAATACATTTATTTTATTAATTTTATTTATAAGCATGTAAAATGATTAGGATATATCATATATATATAAATATATATGTGGTACATGTATTTGTATTGTTTCATATATAATTAACTACATACTTTATACATTATACAAAATCTTCTTGTCTACAATATATTCTTAAAACTATAAAATTTCGTTTAGTTAATGTTTCTAAAAGATCCGTAACACTGATATAAACACGTTATTCCCAGTTTCAAGTTTGAGCCGGTATTAAAATTACTTTATCTCCATCAATGAATTTAATTGTTTAATTCTTATCACTTGAGATGTTGCTTTGTAGGTATTCGTAAGGTTTTCATAATTAAACGATGTTATAATTTTTAAGTTCCTGTTTTTTTTAATATTTTATTACTTACATGCTTAATATGTATTATATTTTCATTAATTTAATGATTAGTTAATATTATAAGGCCTCGTAAGCCTTAAATAATGGATTATCTAATTTTAACTTTGACGATTTCTTGCTTCATATTTATTAATTTTGATAGTGTTTTTATAAGTATACAATTTGTAATTTATTATGAATTTATATGTTGAAAATTATATGTTTATTTAGATTAATATAATGATGAATTTAATTACACACACATACATACACCACAACAAGATCACACGACCGGAAGGAAAGAGGTATG
>BMAW01060579.1:0-32764 GCA_019974015.1 Nephila pilipes | reverse complement strand
ATATATATATATATATATATATATATATATATATATATATATATATAAATATATATATATATATATATATATATATATATATATATATATATATATATATATATATGCGCATTATCTTACATTTTCTTTTTCAAAATAAATGAAATAATTGATAAATATATCTTTTTTATATAAAAAGTTATTCGTGAGGAACTTAATTGTTTGCTTGTCTTATATATAATTTCAATAACATTGGCATGTTTTTGGTGTATTAGATAGAACATATTGCGCTTAAATTTTAAAAGTAATACTCAGAATTTTGAATGATAAAAAAAATCAAAAAAAATTCATTTAAAAAAAAAAAGGAAAATTAGATTATCAACTCAGAGTAACACTTCTTTTATCTTGAAGAGTAATAATGTTAGAGGAGAATCTTAAGCTATTGAGGATTGGGCAAAAACATCCCTGAGATCCCTTTATTAGAATTTTCTTCCTAAAAAATGCTATCATAAATATATAATAAATTTTATTTAATAAAATTAAATATTTAAAATGATTTGGAAAACCGAAACATTTAAAACTAAAGAAAAGAAACAAGTTACATGTAACAGATAAACATATACTTAAAGAAGATCATTAATCTACCATTTTTGATCTGTTAAAAATGTTTTTATTATTTCACTCATTAAAAGAAGCTAAAGCATTAACTTCTGAAGATTTCATAACTTTATTAAAATTCATTATTTTAGCTCCTATATTTTCAATGAAAATTATGACTGAACCTTTTTACTTGTTTCATTGTTCATCAAATATAGCTTTTAATCACCTTTGAAAAGTTTCTTTCGCAAGAAGAGACTGAAACACACACAGTCAAAAAAAAAAAAAAATCTTTGTCTCAAACGTATATGTAAAAAAATTAAGGTTTCATGGATACATAAGGTAGACACCCACAATGACTAGGAACTGCAGATGAGTCTGACTTATATAACCATATAGAAACTATGAATGAATGCGACATTCGCGAAGGAATAGTTTCCCTGAAAGCAATTATCTCGTTTTCCTTTGGAGATTGATACCGACACTATCCTCAAGCTACGTCATAGTCATTTCATTTAGACATTTATTGACGTTTTATCTGACGTATGAGTTTTAACTCTAATGTTTGCAACGAATGAAAAAATGTGTGGAAATTTTTTTGCACTGAAATATTCTAACAACCAAGTATAACAGTATGCCATTTTTAGTTTTTAATGTTTTTCTTTTAGAAAAGAAGTATTATGTTTTATTTGCAAGTAACTTGTCTAATTATATGATAAAGTCAAGATATGCAACAAACTAGGCAGAATTTTAGAACTATAATAAGCAACGAAAGTGCTCACAAAACTTTTCTCTTACTGCAAATATTGTATTTTTTTGTGTTTAAAAATTTAATTGAACTTATGTAAACTTGTTTTTTTTAAAAATTTTAGAAGAGTGAAACAGGAAAAAAAAGTAGTTATTGCTACTTTCTGTTTTAATTTTTTCACTTTCTCTCAAAGTTTTAACATTAGTGTATCAATTTGTTGAATATCAATAAAAACATAATTTCAAACATTGTAAATGAATACAAATGAGGAAAATACATGTTTTGAAAAATTAACTTCGTCTATTTTTTTAGATTTATGGGTTTAAATAAACTGCTGTATAACAGCTCATGTTTTCCAAAGTTTGTTGTTTTTAAAACAGCCGATAAAGATATTCAACAAGAATGAGTTTAAGGCTGCATCAAAAAATATTTTTACCATTTTTTGTATTACTTATTCATGCACTCTTATGGGTAAAAATGACAAAACATCTGAAAAAATTACATTACAATTTCAGAACTTTTATAAATATATATTCAAACCTTCATACTTCTAATTGTATTGTTTTTGTTATTTTAATTTTCTTCTACAGAGTGTGCCATATTATTTCATTGACCATCAACAAAACTTTTTATACTTTTTTTCTTAGATTTTTAATTTTTCACTACAGTCTTGTATTTTCTATACCAAGTCTTTTTTGTAATCAGTATTAAGTATCAAAATTATTTCATGTTTTGCATAATTTTTCGGTAATTCTATGCATGAAATAAAGATTTTGATAAATAGTTATTTTTTTTTTAAATCTATAAAATTAGATGTAGCTGCTTGTAGAGTTCTTTGTAGTATCTGATAAAAAAAATGCAAACCTGCAAAAAACACTATTAAAACAAAACTCATGAATAGACTTGTGAAAAACAATTCTGAGAAATTGAGAAAAAGATCACTTAAAAATACTAAAATATATTGTAGTGGAAATTATAAGACATTAAAATACTTTGAAAAAAGATTAAAATTTTAATTGTTTATTTGAAGATCATGAAGGTCAGCTTCCGCAACATTTGGGTTTGCTGCTGCCAAAGCGTTAAAACGATTGCTCGTGTCAGTAGATTTAATTGTTAGTAGGAATTGGACTTTTAACAGTTTTAGAGGGTGTTATAAACCCGTTTTATTCAATATTTCGCTGGGCTTTAGGAACCCTAGCTTTATGTATTGGAGTCTGACCTATGGCTGGTATTGCAATCAGTGCAGTATTCCGCCAAACATTTGAGGGGATTTTTACTAGTGTTATTATTGAGTTTAATACAATTAGGTACTTGGCAAGGAGTAACAGAGTTCAGCTCACCTGAGATATTCTCCTTTTCTTCGTCCGTGGTAGCTAATTGAGCCTGTAGTTCGTGCGTCATCGGGTTTCCTCTCGTGGTCGGATCCACTTCTTCGATTGTGATTAGGCTATTTAGGCAGCCTATTCTGGCTTGCAAAACTTTTTCTTGCTTCATGAACAGAGTAATAGTTTCATAGATTTCATTTGCAGTGGTGGCTAGTTGAGAGCTCTCACGAGTCGTCACCCCCACATCCATTGCTTCGGTGGCCACAGCAGCGTCCAGGCAGGCCTAATATCAACCATACTTGTTCTATCTTCGAAAGCAACATTTGGAATATCGTACTTCTTTCGTCCAAATCTGACGAACCTGCGCTGTAACTACTGCGCAGCTCGCCATCTATTCCAACTCGTTCCTTCTAATATCAACTCCTTCTCTCCAGTCCCCTGGTTTCCCTAGAGCCGGTTTTTAAGCCAGCATGCCCATTAGAACTGCGCAGCTCGTCATTCTCTCACTCTGTTTCACTTTCTCTTAATCCATTTCTCGCTTTCAGACCAATCCACCTTCTCTCTGTCAGGTGCTTGCTCCGTCATGTTTTTATTCACAGTCACGTAACAGTACGCAGAGTAGAAGCAGAAGTTTTACTGCCGGTCCTTTAAACGTCGTAGCATTCTTGATGATGAAGTGTACTGGTCGTGGTTTTGGGTTTCGTGGTTGGCAATGTTCAAGTTTGACCACTGGATCGAATCTTGATTTCCTTATGTAAAATGGCGGGGTAGGTTGCAATTAAATGGAGATGTACCTTCAAATCCTCACTTGATATGTCGTGAATGCTATGAGAATGGCTCGCAGCCTCAGCTGTCGCCCTCTTCCAGCTGTAAACCTATGGCCTGAAAAATAAAAGCTCTTTGATATTGCAATTGCAACCACGAATCCTCAGCCAAGAGATACATTTGTTGTAAGTATTAAAATTTTTAAAACTAGTTTTGCGTTCGAAGATGTAAATCATTGCAACATTAGTGAATTTAATAACATTGTTGAGGTTAAAGTACGATGCAGTATTGAGCAATTTAATAATTTAAAAAAGGAAATTAGGTACGCTGAAAAGAATAAATGAGATGTCTTTTAAAATTAAAGATATCAGTTTCCGAACTTATACTTATATCTAAATTTCAATTATACTTTATGTTTTGAAATTAGTTTTAAATAGTTTATTATCATCATTTACGTCTATTAATTTATCTGTTTAGGGTATGAAATAAGCAAAGATTTCGTAAAATTTTAATATTATATCTAAGAAATAAGATATTTCGATAAAATTTATTCTGCGTACTAATTGTTCCTTCTATATACAATGTTGGTAATTATGGTTATTAAATGTTGATTGGTTTGATTTCAGGAAGCTACAGCTTGAAGTAAACCGCAGTATGCAAATTACAGAATTAAATTTACTGAGCTTTATGACAGCCATCGAAAGGTCAAGGAAAGCTGAGAGAAATTTATAACTTTTGAGGATGGCTGTATAGAGAAATACTAAGAACAGGAAATTAAAAAAAAATGTTTTTATCTTGGTTATTTTTAATAATAAACTCTACGACAGCCCGACTAATCACACATGTATATATGTAATAATTCTACAGTGTTGAATTCATTTGAAATCAATTCAAAATTTGTTAGAGGATTGAAAAGAGCAAATGTACCGAAGAACAGTTTAAGGAACAATTCTTTAAAAATGAACTAGAAAAGCAGAATACATAAATAAATAAATTTAAAAAAATAAATAAAACAACGAAAGTTTCCATTTCTACAGAGATAACTAAATCTCCCAGCTTCGTCACCTCTTTATGTGATGATTGAGATGATTGATTGGTTGTGAAAAACTTCGCATTTATAAGCAGCACAGGGGCTGTTGGCGACAAACTCGTAATTTGGAGCCTCGGTCATGTGACGAGGATGACACCTAAGTAAGCACCTCCGTATCCAAAATTCCATACCATACCAATTAAAGGACTTAAAACCCAATCAGATTTAACATGCATCAGTACGGCTACTAGACAGATCTTCAGTGGCATCATGTCTTGACTCGATGGAAACAATGTCGGTCACGAGTTCGCATCCGTGACCAGTAAGTTACCTTGGATTAAGACGTAGGAAGAAAAGATATTCCGAAATTTTATCCAAACTCTGAACACTGAATGCATGTTTGATACTTCAGGCTTTATAAGAAATGTTTTTAAAAACCTATGAAGTGCAATATCAAAACTCTTTCGCTCGAATTCCGCCCAAAACATGTTAAATAAAAAATTGACAGAAAACTTGTTCAGACCGTAGTTTGAAGAAACTCGAGAGGTTTTGGAAACGGGTCTCGTGGTTTTGAGACACGGTTAGTTGCCGGAAACGACGTCTGATCCCACTCTCCTAGACTTCTCTAACGGAAAGAGTTCCGATCTAACCTTCCTTTGTGGACTGACTTTCATTGCAATCAGGATTTGAATGCTTGGATCGACGGAAACGAGCACGATATTATGACCACTTGCCTACCGCGTTTGCGCGAGTGAATTGGAACAAAAAACATACTTTATTTTTAGAAAAGATAAAAACGGCACAAAAATGTTTTAAATATCCTTTTAATTTATCAATATGTATGACACTTTCATGAATTCTTGTTTACGTATAAAATGCATCAGTTTATAGATAACATATAAAATTCTTTCTTATTTAAATATTTCAAACTGGTTTTTACAGAAGACCCTTTATTATAAAAAGAAAACCTCTCCCTATATATAAGATAAGAGAAATATCAATCCTTGCTTATTTAACCAAGGATTTATATCACTCTTATTCTACATTTAGAACATATTTATGACTATTTGTATTCAATTAGAAACTTTACTCTTTTCCGCTTCTCTTAGTGGAAAAAAGGGCCCTATATTGGAAATAAATAAAAGTTATTTAAAATGAATTGGAGTTACACATATTCAAGCATTATTATTATTTAACTTAGGACAAACCTCTCGAATTCAAATGTTTGCTGTTTTTCAAAGCATTTTTGAAATATCAAAGAACAATTAAAAATTTTATGTTGCCTTAATTCAATAGAAAGTACAAGATGTGAACAAATATATATATCTGATTTCTGTAATAAACCCTGTACGGATTCCAAAAGAAATTTAGAGAATCCACTTATTTTCCTGAGAATGTCACCAAAGAGGCTTATTCCCGGCTTAAAAAGATATGATTTGTGATATAGATTTACCATCTCAATTTAACTGTAACTGTTTTTGGTACCATTGTTAGTGACGGCTCATCTAATGAAAATGTATTGCCTCTCGCTATTGCGATAGATGTTTGAAAGCAATTTTGTTTTACCCAGAAAGTTTTGATTTGACTTGCAAGATCTTTTTTCCTAGATTAATTTGAGTTATTCTCTTTTTCTAATACACACTTTTTCCGTCCTTTACTAGGAGATTTATATGGAAAGGAGATAAAAAAGCAAACAGATGACAGTATCTGATTGAAAAGTATTTTTAACACCTCCGAAAAATATTAAAAGTTGTTTTTCTTTCTTTTTATTCCTCAGTATTAAAGTTCTATTCAAAGCCGAAAATTTTTTTTACGAGTATTTGAACAAAGATTCATAGAGAACATTTGAATAATATTTGTTTGCAACATTGCAAACAAGCTCTTGATTTTTCATCTCCAAATAAAATTTAAAAATATTCTGTTTATTTACTTTGAGAATATTCTGCGTGTAGGAAACTTGTGAAAAACATTCTTACGAGTTGATCCGTATTAATTTTGTCAGAATGTAAAGAATATAGTTCATTTAAAATCAAAATTTCTAGGAGCACTTGTTTTACACATATAACATCAGTAGCACAAGTTGTTCACATGTATGATTTTTAACTCATGTGAAGTTAATAATTTTAATATCAATGCCATAAAATTATTAATTTATCACCAGTCAACAATTTCCTACATGAAAATAATATTATTTTCTTAACAGTCCATAAAATTTAAAAAATACAAGTTTCAAACGCAATTCAAGAGAATTACTTTTTTCAAAGTGATTAAAAAACAAATATTTCTTTCTTAATAATTCTTATTTCATAAGAAATTAGTTTCAGATTGTTAATTACGATTACATAAAAATATTAGTAAAACTCATTTATTTCCTTACCGTGTAAAATACGGAAATATTTTATACATACCTAATGGCTTGGATCATGATGCAAAATTCATTACTGGACCAAAAATTTGCTTTGTGAAGTTTTTGTAAGTTTTGAGATGAATGTTAAAAATAAGAAAAGTAAATAAATTCAAAATAATCTTAAGATTTGATAAACAATTCAAATTAACTTAATCTGAAGATTTAATAAACAATTCAAATTAACTGAAGTATAAAAGTAAAATAATTCTTTTATTGCGTGTTATTAACTGTTGCTACTATTTTTGTCAATAACAATTGGAGAATTATTATAAACCTATATATTATGAACTACCCATAAATACAAATATTTTTAGATGAAAGCGGAATAGTGTTATTCATACTTCAGTTCTTTACACTCTCTGTTTCATATTCTTATACCGTAAATTTCTAAGAAACTCATTATGATAGACAGCCAAAAATGGTTAATTCAAGATCTAAAATTGAGGGGGGAAATTACAGCTTATTGCTATATTAAATAATTCTTTAATATTCTTATCATTTAAATTTACACATAATAATTAACTTTTTCTTCATTTCCTTGAAAGAATTCTTTATTTTATTTTTGATTTTCATCATGAAATATATATACAAATTTTATGAATAAATTACTTCCTGTTCTCTAAAGACATCAGAATTTAACATATACTTTATGCAATACCTTTGTTTTAAAATCTGACAACAAAGTTTTAGGACATTGATAACTGTAGTTCATAACATTTGATACTAAACATTCAAAGAATGCGCTTTTATCCTAAAAATACATATCTGGTGAAAGGCAAATGATTTTAGACTTTTTTTTATAGAACAGACGAATTTTCAGTTAAAGAAATGGTTCAATTTTTTTTTTCTAATGGAAAAAATTAAAGAGTTATTTTTTCTGCTAAAAATATTTTTCAGAAACAATATGTAACTTTCTCATATATTTCATACTTATAGGTTTTAGTCTTTCGTAGATAAAATATATTTACACATTTATTTTCCCTTCAGTTTATATAATTTTCAGTTCTTTTACAGTATCCATTCTTGATATGCATGCATCTTTTTTTCTGTTTCTGATAAATGCATCTTTTTTTCTGTTTCTGATAAATGCATCTTTTTCTAAAAGGAGATCACTGCTAGCTCAAAATATTGTGTGCTTAACTACTTTAGTACTCTTATTTACATTCAAATGGGACTCAACGAATATCGGTTAAAATAGAATAAGATTGTAATCAATATAAATCGTTACTTTTTCCAAGAAGAGGATGTTTCCAGTACGTTTTTTTCTATGTAATTTACACAGTTACTATATAATTATTAGAAACACTAACTCTGCAACATTGAATAGTTATTAAAAGTGTGTATCCATTTTCTACTTCTACATATATGTGTGGAAAATCATTTTAAAATTTTTCTGACTATCAACACATATTTTCTTATTATTTTTTATCTCAAGAACAATTATAACACGTATCTATTAATTACTATTTCAACAGTTGCAATGATTGCCAAATTAAATGTCAAATATATTTTCATATCGGATATGATGTAACTAGTGCTAAGAAAATATTTGAAGCAATAAATGGCTAATTTGTAGAAATATTATCTGAAGTTTAACTCCGCAGATAAGAATACAGAATTACATTCAGATAAATATAAACATCTAGGAACTAAGCCATTACAACCTTGTATAACAACTAATACAAATTTATTTCTTCTATATGATACAGCATATATGACACAAATGTTATTATATAATTATGACAGATGTATTCTAATACAAATGCAAAATAAACAGGGGCATTGCTCTAAATTCAATTTCTCCTCCATCAAAGAGAAAAGAAGTATTTAAGGTTCAAACTGTAAATAAAAGTATCATACCTTTAAAAGAATTTTCATAAATGCTATCTAGAGAAAGTTTGTGTTTTCAAACAATTTGATATTTTTTTTTTTTTTTTGAAATCCGTTTTGCTTCCTTGTATAGATAACAGAATTTTTCAGAAAGGTTTTTTGGTTAATTTTTTTTGATAATATAACTAACTTATTTTAAGAAGAATAGAAATATCATAAATAAATGTTATAAACATTATGAAGAAGCATTATTAATATCATAAATAAATAGCGTAACATTAATACATTTTTCAAAAAAGTTTGTAAGTACTAGAAATATATATTATTAGTTTTTATAAATGTTATCTAGAATGCCACTGCGTGTTAAATTATTAGCAGTATACAAAGAAAAGTAAAAATAAATAAAAACTATTAACTAATTTAGAATGCCTATCGAGAGTACGACTGTTCAACTCTTTTGCTGTAGTAACCTTTAAAGATTGTTACATTAGACATATTTTTGAAGAACCAATGACTATTGGATTGTAAAAGAAATTAAAATAGTTTTTATTTTAAATTTAACATTAAGGCCCTTTTAAATATTATATTATTTTGTCTTAAATTCCAATACCTTTTATTCATAAGGAAACAAATTAATTCCAAAAACTGTTCGGTTTAGCTTTAAATGGAGTGTAAAGCAAAAACAAATTATTATCCACATTTATTTATTTTGTATTTTCTTCAATTAAGTTTGGAAGTTCTAAATGAATAAACATTTTTGAATAATTAAAAAGGAGATTCATTTAATATAATTTCTTAAAACATTCGAAATTTTATGACAAATTGGGATTTATTAGAATCTATAAAAATTTCATTAAGCACTGGAATATTATAATTACGAAATAAGACATGTATAAATTTCAGGAATTAATGAATTAACGAATTTTCACTTTATCAATATGACTCATTCCGTCCTGCGAGTGAGCAATTTTCTGACCCTTTCCCTTAGGATGCAGAATATTCTGCGCATTCGGTTCCTCCAACCCCCAGTTTCCGTCGTTTTCTGCCTGACATTCCGACACTTTGTCCGCAACTGCTCGTTGAATCTCCGATAGTCCTCATCTATTTCCTCTAAATTCTGCATTTGGTCGCGCGGGGGGAGGGCAGGAGACGTTGTCCAAGGTTTTCCTAGTTTAACTTGCTGACCTGAGCTACTTGGCAGACAGTGCTGAAAATCTAGTTCAGCAGTCCTAGAATGAAACGGCTGGAATTGCACTCGATAGGGAAAATTTATTCTATTTTTTTGTCTTGCAGGAGGACGATAGTTTTGGGGTCTAGTCGCGGGAAAATCCACTATCCACTCTTGCTTATTTTTATTATTTCTATTTCTGTCTTTATTCATCCGCCATTCGTATTCGATTGCGGAATCGGGCTCAGAGTCAGACTGCTTACCTATTGAATTGCCGGGAGAGTGATATCCGGGTTCGGATTGATCCTCAGACACTAAACTGTCCTCGGACATGGGATATTTGTTATCACTCATTTCAGCAGCAGGGGATTTCGACCCTTGCGGATCATTTTGTGGAATGCAACTTCCTGAAGTAGAATCCGGCAATTCTCTTTGGGTTTCATCTCCCGATTTGAATTCAAACGCTTCACCCCCCTCTCTCTCTTTTAATACAAAATATTTTTCTTCTACTTTTTTTACACCGATATCAATATTTGTTTGTATAGCGTTGCTATCTTGCCCTTGAGCGAGAAAAGGTTCATCCTTCCTTTGAAATGCACACTTTTCAGAATCTAAATTCAAGCAGTTATCACTAGTTTTTTGATATTGTGACTGCATATTTCAGTTAAGGTGGAAAAAAGCCTGAATAGTTTAATTTAGATATACTAAGAAACTTTTGAAATCACAAAAAAAAAAGTATCTTCAGTGTACTATTGGAAATATTTCTCGTTTAAATGTTATTTAAGGAACTCGCAAAGAATCTATAGGATTTCAAGCAAGAATTAAACTTTTTTACACCTTGTATTGTTAAATTAAACTTCTTAAAAAGCTTTTTTTTCTGTTCATATGTTCAAAAGCTTGTCATTTAACTGGATTTTTAAATTTTGTTTATGAGAGATTGGTATTGCATAACGTACATATCACAAAAGCAAATAGTTAAATATTTTATTGAAAATAGAATTAATTAGTAATTTTTACGCTATTATTTAAAATGTTATTTCAATGTAAAGTTAACAAAAATTTAGACACTCATCTCAAAACTTACCTCGTCTGTTTCCAGATTTCAATAAAAGTTTCCATAACTTTTGAATGTCTTTAGTAAAACTAGGCGAAAGGCGTCTTTGGAGTTTATTATCTGATTTAAAGGTATTTATTAAGCTCTCACATTTACTGCGCATCTTTGCGGTGACGTCACATCGAATACCTCCAATCGCATCAGCCTAAATCATTTGAGCAAAAATTTGTAGGAAAATCAATTAATGTTAGTTCAAATGGAAAAAAACACGCGGATATAAATAAAGGAAAATATATTTGAATAAAAATAGCTGAAAAATGTTTCGCAGTTCTGAAACATCGACAAATAACAAGATGCTTAGAATTTATAAGATACGGCCAAAATTCATATCATGCGTGATGGAAAATATTTTTTAATATTTTCTCATGTTAGACTTGAATAAAATTTGATCTTAGTCCAACCACAATAATACGTATTACCAATAATAGGCAACTTGTCTCTATGATAGTTTTTTTAAGGAAAAAAACACTTAATACGAATTTTATATCTAGTAACCAGAAAAGGTTTTACTATTGTCAGCAGCTACATATAAGAAATATACATTCTTAAGAATAGGCATTTACATAAATATTCTATATTTTACATGCGAGTAAGGGTAAAATTAAATTAATTGATCAAGTAATTAAAGTTTATATGTGTTAAGATAAAATAAATAATGTAATAATTAAGAACTCATTTTAAAAATGTTTTGTAAATTATCCAGACTTAAATTGACATCAGTTTGTTCCCTTGTTAAATTTCATAACTATACTTTAATTACATTATAGCATATTCAAATATGTATCATGAACGTTTTAACTATCTTTTGAAGTTTTGAATTCACTGCAGCAAAAGCTTTCAACATATTTGAAGGAAAAATTTGTATACATGTAAAAATTTTCAATTACGTGTTAAAAACTGATTCATCTTTTACATTTAGTATCAATTTTCTATTTTATTTTTAATTCTGTAAAATTCGCAATGGTAAAAGAAACCAAATATTAAGCAATATAATATTTAATCATCATATTCATTAAAGTAAAAAAAAACACTATACGATTCCATTGTTAAGCTATAACGTTAAACAGTTCTGATTTTAAGGAAAAACAAAGTTTAAGACTATCTTCAATCTCTTTATTGAAATTTCTTATACTATGATTCATTAGTAATCTATAGAATATTGTTATACATTTAAAATTGTTTTAAACTTTTTTTTAGTTTTAGGATATGTTAAAAAGATAAAAAAAAAATGCTATGAATATGCTTTTAAGCCCAGTGGGATAGATTACCTTTATGAGAATAATTATGTAAATATATTTCTTAATTATAATATCATGCAGCAAAAAAAATTTGCTCAAATGTCTTACAAATTTCTTTTGCAAAAGTTAATGTTTTTATAACTACAAGTGATTATTGCAAAATGAAATAATGATAATAATAAAAAATATACGTACGTTTGAAAAATATTATAATTTGTTTGATGTACTTTTCACAATTACTAAACTCATAAATAAAGTCATTGAGCTTTATTTTATTATAACTATAAGTAACACGAGAGCTATTGATCAAGTGACGAGTACGACACCTGAGCTAGCACTCCTCTTTCCTAAATACCACACCACGCACTCGGAAGGACTTTGAGCTCATACAGATTTAAAGTGCATCAGCCCCGGGTACTCGGCAGGTCTTTAGTGCATCAAGGCTTGAATCCCCGACTTACGTAAGCCGCCGGCCGCGAGTCTACGACTATGACCACTAGGCTATCGAAGCTTCTAAGTGTTGTTTTATATATAACATGATAATTTATATCTTAAGTCAATGTCTTGCAATTTTTACGCATTTTATTAGAGTTCTAATTTTTGTTAGGATTCAAATATTCTTTCAGATACTACATAAAATACATTTTCACTAATTATGGAGACATAATTTTTACACCTTTTTTGACATCAAAAGGAGCATACATGCGAAGATAATAGTAACATAAATAAAATAGATAATTAATGAGTAAATGTGGCGGCTGCCTACATCATCTTGTGACGTCCTTTTTGTCTGCGGAACTGCAAGCCGATTTAAAGAAAAGGACGTATTTTTACAGAAATACTAGCTGATTCTCTTCAAGAACAGTTTCAGCTAAACGACATACAATCACCAACACACGATAGAATAATAACACATATCGTTCACGGATTTTTTGCAAATGAAAATAATTTTAAAAATACCCCTCCCATACCCCCTTATCAACCTTCAGAAATTATAAATTATATCAACAAGCTTAAAATTAACAAATCACTATGTCATGATGGAATTACTAATAAAATGTTTAAATATCTCCTCCTCTCTACTATTTTTCAAATTACACACTTAGTAAACGGAATGCTAGTAATCGGTCATTTTCCAAGTCACTGGAAGACGGCTTCAGTTGTTGTAATTCTTAAACCAGGAAAAGACCCAACCAGAGCGGACACCTACGGTCCCATCTCACTTCTCCTAATTCTGGGAAAAATCGCTCAGAAAATTATTCTTAGCAGATTTAACGAACATCCGTTTAAAAATAAAATCATAATTCCGGAGCATCACGGCTTTATGCCACAGCTCTCCACAACTCATCAGCTGAAGAGAGTCACAACATATATAAAATCAGGACTGGAAAGCAGAGAAAAAATTGGAGCTGTTTTCTTTCACATACATAACTTTTGACCGTGTCTGGCATATAGGATTAATTTATAAATTAATTAATTATGAAACTAAACCTAACTTAATTATTCTAACTAACTCTTACCTTAAAAATAGAAATTTCACAGTCAAAATTAAAAACACTTACTCCACTAAAAGAAATATTAACTCAGGAATTCCGCAAGGATGACATCTCGGGCCAACCCTCTTCCAATGTTTCGTGAACGATATCCCAAAACATGACAACACAATTCTCTGCATTTACGCAAACGATACAGCAATACTTGCTAAACACAGAAATCCTAAAATCCTCGCGCATCATACCAACAGACATATTACATGCCTAGAAAATTGGTTCTAAAAATGGAAAATCGCACTGAATGTTTCAAAAACGGAGGCCGTCTTTTTTGCAAAATCACCCAGAACATTAAAACCTAATATTTTCATTGACAACAAACAAATCCCTTGGTCTCAATCAGCCAAATACCTTGGAGACATATTAGACAAAAGTTTCTCGTTTCAACAACATATCACACATATTCACGAAAAATTCCGACTTGCCGCGAAAAAATTTATCCCCCTAATATGTCGGAGTACTCTGTTATCTACTAAACATAAATTGCTTATCTATACACAAATTCTGCGACCCATCCTAACCTATGCCTGTCCAATTTCGAATCAAGCTGCTCAGACCCATCACAATAAAATTGAAATCCTACAAAATAGTATAATTAGATGATTGTAAAAGCCAGATGGTTTATGCGTAACAACGATATAAGAAACTCACTTAATATAACTAAACTTCAAGATTATACCAATTATACCACTATTAAATTTAATAATATTTTTGACAATAACCTGAATCCCTCAATCCAAGAATAAAAAAGTTATAAAAGAATCCATCAAAGTTGCGGTCGCACATTAAATAACGTTTAATCATCACTGTCTCTAAACAACCCAAAATTTCAACCAATAGGAAGCCTCCCTCTACCTCCCTGAGATAGAGGAACCCAGTTTCCTCGTAAAGAGTACTGAACTGCACCCGCTCTGAGTAGCTGCTTCCTGATTGGACAGCATCATTCACCCTGTTCTCCCACAGCCCTCTACACTGTAATAGCTTAACTTTCAGTTATCTTAAATTTCCTTATAGTAATTTTTTAAACTCTTATGCATTCACCTAATTTCCAATAGATTGCTTACTTTAAGTAACTTTATTTAATTTTTCAATTTAAACTTTAACTCATGGGCAAGTAAACTTTATCATGTTAAACCCATACAGGAGATTATAGCCCTTCGGGCTAGGTTCTCTGAAAATCGTTTCATTACGAACCGTGGACCAGTGGATGTGAAGAAAGTTTGATCACTTTTTTGTCATGTCCTAGCTAATTAGGCTGAAAAGAGTCTGATCTGGCTAATTATACTTCTGGCGCGATTGTAGAAGAGAGTCGCTACAACATCAAAGTTTCTTTTACCTCTGAGGTATCTCATATTTCTCGCTATTATCCATCAAATAAGCATTTTTAAATTTTCTGAGTCCTAATTGATATCAAATATCAGTCAAAATCAAGCATTTTTGAAAAAGTTTGAAATGAAAACTGTACTTTTTTCTGGGTAAAAACACATATCAAAACCATTATCATTTGTGTAGATACTTAATGGACACATACTAGTATTGTAGAATGTGGCGCAATTCAACCCTCCCTAAGCAAGATTTTAGCTATTCGAAATTATCCATTGCTTATATCAATAAAGCAGATTCCATCATTTTTGGGATCTGAGAGATATTTTTTATAAAATCAATCCTCTATATTCATTAATAGCCAAACCGTTCAGAGACTCACTACGTGAAGAAAAAGAATTTGAATTTGGGCTAGAACAATTAAAAGTACTGAATAAATTAAAGGCATTTTGTGACAAAAAAAATGTAATAAACATTTTTTGACAGGAAGTGCCTATGGAATTAGACGCTGATGCAAGTAGCCATGGAATGGGATCCGTACTACTTATAAGGCTGATAACAGTAATTTACAACCGATTCAGTACGTGAGTAAGAAGATCACTCTTCAACAAGACAAATTTAATTAGTTATACATGTGAACTTGTGAACAGCGATTATAGAAACGTTCCAGAAGTTTAGATAATATTCATGGAGTTAAAACCTCAATTGATTGTTCCGCATGTCAAAAAATGCTTAATATGAAAGAGGCTCGTTGAACTATATTCTCGAAAGAGTTTCACTATTATAACGTTTACAGGTCAAATACTTAAATGAAACATTTAAACCCTCCGAGTCATAAGATCGCTTGACGAGCTACACGATCCTAATCTGAAGTCACGGTTAATATAATCTCTGCCCAAAACAAAGATGAACATTTAAACGTATTCAAATAATTATTACAAAGAGGTAAAATAAGACGAAAAATGGGTATTTTGTGAGAAAAAAGTTATTTTACAAGAATTCAAATAGGGTAGAGATTTTTTAGTTGTCCCAAGAGCATTACAAAATGGAATTTTTCGAAATATTCCTGGGTTGTTGCTGTTTTATGAGATTATAACACTGAGTCCCCTTGGGACATATTGTGCCAAACACAAAATTAACACAATAATTGAACCTTAAGTTAGAGAATAATGTAGAGTTCTAAAATTATGTGAATAAAGTAAAACCCAAGTCCATGGGAAAGTTATTTGCTAACCGCAAAAACCGAACAAATTCTAAACCAAAAATTCTGCATTCCGAAAGCTATAAGTAAAATCGAGGGCGTAGGTGTAAAATTTTCACAGATAGAAAAACATATTCCAAAAAAATTTACATATATGTCTTCGATTATACTTCTAAAAGAAATAGATTATTGTTTTTGTTGGCGGTGTAGCGGAAAGATTACAAGACTTAGGACCAAGAAACTTGGTACAAAAATCATTGGATACTAATAGTGTGCTTCTCCACAAAATTCGCTTTAAAATTTAAAAAAAAATGTAAGTTTTAAGTGAATTGTATCTTCCTTGCGGATACATATTTTGAAAATTGTTTGTGTGTATACGTGATAGCAAACATTTTACAAAACACAGTTACACAAAATTTGGTATAAAAATTCATCGATGTACGAAGAGTGCAACTTGAAGCTGTTTATCTTTGTTTAAATTCACCTTAAAATTTTATTTTAAATTTCGTAATGCCTCATGTATGGTACCATAATCTATTTTCTTCAAATAAATAGTCGACTTCAATTTCATTTTAGTTATTTATTCTTTGAAAGAGAATTATTACGATCCTTGTTGTTGTTAGCAAAATAATTACGATTCTTTTTTAAACGCATTATCAACCCCAAAAAATTATTATTTGAAAAGTATAAAGAAAGTATTATTTAAAAAGGTAATTTTCAGTTTTGTGAACAGTTTCGTGTTTTGTTTTGATTAAAATGAACATTCGGTTGCCTTATCAAATCTACTGTGTGTATATTATTATTGTTGCTGTAAAAAACTAATATAATTACGGTTAATTATAATTTATTTTTGTGGTTTAGGCTGCCTTTGATTTGTCATTTTTTAAATTGTATTGTTTTTATGACAAATGTTCATAACTACACAATAAAAATTATGACTTACTTAACAATTCTCAAGTATCTTATTTGTCATCTATATTTATTGTTGATTATAATTTAATTTTGTTTTTTAAGGTTGTCTGTTGACTGACTTTTTAAAAATTTTTTTATTGTTTTTAATTTTATGTTTTGAAAGCTAATTTTGTGAATTTACTTTCTCTTTCAGTTTTAAGCTGCCTATTGAATTGCTCTTTCATGATTATTTTACTGATATCGACAGTAGTTTAATTTTGTTCAAAACGAATTTTGTTAACCACCCAAGGGGCTAGTGTTTTAGGTTGTTCACTTTTGGCGTACTAGATCAATTTTCAATTTCTTATAATTTGCTTTAATTTTAATTACATTTAGCTTAAATATATACAATTGAATAATTTATCATTTCCGTTAATTTTAATATCGTAAAAAGATTACTATTGTCCATTTCTCGATATTTCATCGTTTACTTTAATTTTTATATTTAATTCAGTAATTTAATATGAATTATTTAAAAAAAAGTGCACCTTGGGTGGCTAGATCTGTTCTTTGTGAAACTTTACATTAACTTTTAAACTTATTTCCCTTGTTTTCAGCTTGTAACTTTATTTTGGAACATTCGCTTTTTGTTTCCTACATTCGCTTTTTACCTACATTCTTATTCAATGTTTCATAACAGTTTGAGGCAAGGTCAATTAGAATATTTTGAATATAATTACAATTATTAACAATTAGTCTTTGCACTTTATGCTGCCTGTTGATTGATATTTCTTCTTCTCTGATTCTGGATTGATTCTGTTAATTTCTGCTTGAGGAAACCTAAGTCTAAATTTTTATTTCAGTTCTAATTGACTATTTAATCTGTTATTTAATGGAATTGTATTGCCTGCGATAATTATACATTCTCTTCCAATTCGAAGCTGTTTGATGAATTTTTCTTTCACAATTATTCAACCTAATCTCTCTTATGTTTTTTTCAGCAATTCATTTCGCTTTCACTGATTTATTGTATTGCCTTTTAAATTGTTTAATCATTCAGTGGCATAATATTAAGCGTAGGACGTTTTGATACAATGAAAGTCACAGATAATTATAAACAGTTTCATTCAATTCTTCAATTTAATGTAACATCTTCAGTTGGCGAAATCTGTCCATATTAAATATTATTCTATTTATAACAAGAATGTGTTGAATATTACTGTAAAATTAAAATCAATTCTGCATTCTAGACTGACTGTTGATTAATTTGGGTTACTATTGTAATATTTTGCTTTGTGTAAACTAGCCGTACTTTTTCAGTCGTTGATTCTTGATTTTCTCTAATTATTTTAGATTTTAAGTTACGTATTTTGGGGGCCTGTTGATTAATTTGTTTTATAGTTTATAAAACACCTACTTACACAGTTTTCTTTCAGTGGTTGATTCTTGAATTTAATACTAAATTTTTGCATTTTAGACTCACGATTTTGAGATTAAAATTTTGACTGCTGAAAAATAACTCTGTATTCTTTTAGTTAGAAGCTGACTGTAGTTATTGATGCTTTGTTTTTTTTCTATGTTGGAATAAGCTGCTTAATTTTTTACGATTCTTAAGCTGGCTGATTTAGAAGAAGGCCAAGTAGTCAGAATTGATGCCGATGTCTCATGTCTTTTCCTTTTACTGCTTATTTATTGCACAATTCCAGCTTGTATGTTCTGCTTATTGTTATCAATTGCATTGTTATGAATTGACACATTTTTAGGTGTTGTATCTTTAGAATCCCTACCACTTTTAGTTGTTAATAATTTTAAAGATTATGAAAAATAATTTCCCGAAAAAAGATTTACTTTCTTAAGTAAATTTTATAAAGATTTACTTTTATTAATGAAAATTACGCAGTGAATTACAATATTTATATTAATGTTCATATTATATTGGCAAGGGCCTATCATAAAAATAACATATGATGATCTGAACAAAGTCGTACTGAAAACAATTATTTGATTTAATATTAGTAATTTTCACTATTCCGGTAAGAGTGCTTCTGTTGTGCAAAGTTTTTCAATTCTAAAGCGAATTTGAAATCATGCATAGGCAAGGAGTACTCAGTCAGAGGAAAGATTGTCATCATTAGCATTGCTTTCAAAAGACAAGAAACTTTTAAATACTATGCTGGAATCAACGACAAACGATTTTATTCTAATAAATTATTTAACGATTTTGCGGAAAAAGATCACCACCTCGAGTCAGTTTATAAAAATAATTAAAAAAATTATCTTATACTATTGTATCATGTCAATATATCTATTTTAAAATCAAAATCATAAACTATTTATTTCTGTCATTTGTAGTATTTTCATAAGTAGTTTTTATGGCAACAAAGAGTGTCCCAATCAACAAATTTCACTGCGCGTTACTCTTTTAAATATTTTCATAACAGCATGTGTGTTTGAAATCGTGCGTTGACTGAAAACAATTTTTGGGACTAAAGAAACTGGAGGTAAGTAAACTTTTATTTAAATGTAAGGAACATTTAAGAATTACTAATCATATTTGTTTTCTTAAATATTGTTCTTCGAGAAAAATATTAATATTCTTTTCTGTTCACAAGCAGCTTTGAATCCTATTATTTATTATTTTAATTATTAGCATGTTAAAGAAAATTAGCTGAAATACTCCTCCTTCCCTTGGGTAAATTGAATGGTATGCCCATCTGGATGGAAGTATTTATTGAGGACCAAATTTTAAATATGGTTTCAAGTAAAATGCAGATTTTTCTAAAAGAAAAGAAAGAATTGTTGTTCATAAAATAACGATTATTATTATTTTTTTTAAATTAGCTAATTATGAAATGTTGCATCAAGCTCGTAACATAAATTAAAAATCTATAATACTGAATTCTATAAAGCTCCATTTAATTTCTTTGCTAGGAGGAATTTAAAACTTAACAATACTGGCGAAGCATAAATTATATTTCATCGAGTCATACTATTTTAACAAAATGCACAACATATATCCGTCATATGAAAACCAGAAGATTTCTTTTGAGGAATTTAAAGAAAAAATGATTGAACATAAAATTTGTCTGGTTCTAATTTTAAAATTGTTAGTTACTTTGATTCGGGAATGAATGTACTTTTATTTTAAAATTACAGAGTAATTATTTAATAAGTCTAATTATGGCCTTCAGTTAATTTTTTCTTAAATTTTATCTAACATTAATGTAATTGGAGAATATTTTTATTATACTCATTTAAAAAATTCTTGCACAGATGCAGGATTTTTAAGTTTATTAATTTATTAGTGCTTAGAGATTAAATGTAATGCTCAGTATTATTCACTATTATTGAGATTTAATTTCTGTTAGAGAGAGAGAGAGAATGTTTATTAACGTCACACTGAGAAACAACCCTGGGCTATTGGTGATGGACCTTGTAAGTTTGAACCTCGGTTAAATGACGAGGACAATACCTGAGTAGAAACCCTTTCTCCAAACTTCCACACCATTCCAATGGAAGGACTTTGAGCCCCAGCAGATTTAACGTGCATCAACCTCTGCTACATGACGGATCATTAGTGGGATCAGGACTCGAACCCACGATTCGATGTAAACAGCTGGCCTTGAGCCCGTTGGCGTGGTCTGAACATTTGGGAAGGAAGGTACCAGCTCAGGTGTCATTTCACCTTGGTTGAAAATTTCAAGGTCCACTTCTTATCGTTTACTTCTCAGAACTACGTTTATAAACAATCATAATCACACTCTAAGCTGGGCGACAAGCAGTTTGCATTCCCCTAACTTAAAAGAGATTAGAATATTAGACCATTATGAATAGATAATTAATAATTGCTTATTGGTGTAGTCCTTTAAGATTACAATTTCTATTCGCAAGTTTATGTTAAACCTTGAAATATCCCTGAAGATAATCGCAAGAAAATTTAAATTTAAGGGCATTTTGATACTTTTAATCCAAAAGTGCTAACATTTGTTATTTTACAATTTTGTTCACTTTTTTGCATCTATATTAAGTAATTCATAATCTTCCTGATATTGTTACCTTATTTAAATTTTTATTGTTTTGAGTCAGAAAAAAATATCAATGGTTAGGTGCAAAAGTCTTCAAAAAGAGGTTAGCAGATAAAATGCTTTTCGTCAAACGATTAAGACACGCCTGGATTCTTAGAGGTTTCATTTTTTAAATTGCCAGACCTTTAAGTTTTTTTTAAGGAATTTTTTAAACTTCCAAGCATAATTTTATAAAATTTAAGCTTATGTTATTTTAAAATGAAAGCTAATTTGTGTGTATTGATTTTTGCTAAACCTGCAGAGAATGTGAAAATTCACTTTCACAAGTTGATTAATGCATTTTCAGCTACATTCTGTTCTGTGGAACCATAGGAGTTTTGTCCAGTTATGATAAAAATTGCGAAAGTTATCAAGAGACGCTTCCTTGATATGATTTAGCATTCACAATAAATAAACGATTATTTTTCAAAATGAAATTCGAGGAAGAAAGAAAATTAAGAAACAGGTAAAAATATATTTGCTCCATTTCGAAATAAAAATTCATCGTACGAAATAAAGAAAAGCAGACCAAAAAACGCTTGCAAAATTTTAAAATATAATACTAAATTTAAAAAATACTGGATCCCTCTATAGAAATAATATTGATTTACACTTTACTTTTTGGGAAACAACTCTTATAATATTTTGCATTGATTGTGCTGTTGCTTTCATCAAAAACAATTTAATAAAACACAATAAAAATGAACATATAGCTATTATTTAAAGAACTAAAAGAATAGATTTCCCTGTAGGAAAATAAATGAAAAATATTCATATGACTGTGTTGGAATTCTATTGAAAGATCTTCATATCTATTTCAGAAAGAAATATATTATTTCTTGTAAAATATGTTTAAGAGGATTTCTGTTTCTTTATTAAATTCTCATGAAACTGATCGATTTTGCATACTTCGTGGGAAAGGGGAAAAGAAAAAATCCAGAAAAAAAAACATTCGTTTCTCCTAACGTTGTTCCCCTCCTTCCTTTATGTTTATGGGGGAGGGGGATTGGCTAATATGTTTATCAAATTTTTATTATGAGAAAAAAAAGGTGCTGTAAATGGAGAGAGGAGAAGTCCCCATTTTCACACAAAAAGCACTTGAGAATGTTTCTGAATTTCGCTTCTCTGTCATGTTACAGTGAAGGAAGTGCTCCCCATCATAAGAGAGCTGTTAAAAAACCAAAGCCGCCACTGCGTTAATGGTGATCTCAACAAGCCCAGGGAGACGTGTAATAGCAAACGCGAAATGTGAAGCACTTGCCAGATTTTCGGAATGAAAGAATGAGATGGCCTTTGTCGTTGAGTGTCAGCTGCGGATACTTCAAAAAGTAATTTGAACAAGCCAATCGTTTCCCCCGTCAATTTATAAAATCTGATTTCCGTGCAACAAAAAATCTTGGGCTGTTGCTGTATGTGCTGTTCTGATAGCTGCACAGGTATAAATACTAATATTGTAGATGTGCATGTAGAATATTTGAAATTTGTATAACTGTATGCATGTAGAAATTAGTTACTTTAAAGTGCTGCCTAGTAAGAAAAGGGAGGGAGTGCAAGTGGTTCGAACTGTCTAGTGGCATTGAGGAAGTGGCACGCAATAGAAGGAGGGTCGACTTTTAGTATAGTAAGAAAGTGGCAATTGATTCGATGAGAGCTATCACAAACCTTTCGGCAGAGAAAAAAATCTCGGAAGTTAATTGAGTGCAATAAAAGTATTGAAACGAAGAAAGGCATGAAAAAGCATGCCACAGAATCAGTTTTTTTAGTTGTTGTTGCTTGACATTGCGGAAAAGGATCAACTCGTGAAATAGTTTGATTCTTTGAATCTCTTTCATTCATAATATATATATATATATATATATATATACTTTTCATTTCATTTACTTTCTTTCATAAGATTTTATTTGAATTACTCTCATTTTGAAAACAAAATTTTAAAATCATAGGATAAACTAAGTTTTTATTTGTAATCAAAATATTAAATTTTACAAAGGCTTACAAAAATTTAAGGGTGGCCGCTGTGACCTAGTGGTTATGATTGCAGCCGGTGGTTTTCGCAAACATCACGCAAACTTCAAGACCTTAAACATCGACCAATACACTATACTATCGAACTATCCTCCACCTCACTACATGGTGGCTCTAAGAAATTAGGACTCGAAAACTCTGCTCTACAGAAACCTCGCTAAGCCAAAAATTGTGAACATAACCATTTGGCTCCCACAGACACTATTTCAATATAATAACATAATGTTATCACTCGTGAAAAATGTATTATCGATCTTAAAGTGTTCAAATATCTGAATTCCAGAAAAATTTTGCTCACAACAAATTTCTTTTCCTTCATATTCTTTATTTAATTATAATATGGAAGCGATAGCCTAGCTCTGATGGCATCAGAGCTAGATGCCCCTGAGGACCAGCCGTGTAGCTGAGACCGATACACGTCAAATCTGTTCAGGCTAAAATTCCTCCCGTTGTCTTGATGTGGAGGTTTGGAGAGGAAAGTAACAGCTCATGTATCGTCCACGTCACTTGACCAGTATTCAAAATCACGAGTTCCGTCACCGAAAGCCCTCATGTTGCTTCCGGTACGAAGTTAATAAAAGCAATCATAATCATTTAGTCATAAGAACTTGATAGATTTGAACATGTTTCCTACAAAAGAAGCTTTGAATAATAATAATAATAATAAATGAACACGTAAGTAATATAAGTAAGTGTGTATTTTTTTCATCATAAAAATGTGAGCTATTTTCCTTCAGTTATAATACATAGTTCAAAGCAAACGCAAATTTCTTTCATACTTTTGAGTTTTAAAAATAATTTAAACATGTAATGCACAATAATAATATAAACACACATACAAAACCAACACATTTAAATCTTGTGTCTTTTTTATATACAAAACCAACACATTTAAATAACATTTTTCCATAAAAAAATCTTAATAATATTAGTATTATAAATTCAGGCAAACAAATAGTCTAAAATTTATATGTATTCAGTTTTTCGTTTCCACCTCTTTATCTGAGTTTCCGGAATCGAATCTGGATTATGCAGTGAGCTGGGATATCATAGATCCACAAGTTCGAGTAATAGGCAATTAAAATAAAAGAATTGTAATTTTTTTTACATATTATTCTCCAAAAATCATTTTCCTTAAATATTTTTTTCTATTCTGTACCTTTTTTGTCCAATTGTAGAAAGTCAGTTTTTCTCTTCTGCAATTTGCAGTTGACCCTAAAATTGATAGAAATAGTCGTGATTTTTATTTACCACCATCTTTTCAAATCTATCGATTTCAAGAAAAGAAATTTTTTTTAATCACAACATCTTTACTGATATATTCATGATATACCTAGAAGGTCTATTGCTGATTTTAATAATTAATGAAGTAATTTGCCAAGTGTATTTTTTAAATACATATCAAAATAGCATGCGAAACAAAAGATTACTTCTTTTTTTCAGAAATTGAATATAAAGTACTTTTCAAATACCGTGAAATAACATACAGATATCTATTTTTAGCAAGGTAGACAAACTTTCTAAGGATATTAAGCAATCGTAAATAAAATTTTAAAAGAGAAATACTCCAACAAATTCTAATAAATCGGCTGACTTCCCTCTATGAATCGTAAATCACTATTTATCAATGGAGGGTAGGTTATATTCTCTCTCATAAGCTTAGATTAAAAGTTTTACTCAAGATACATTAACTGAATTAATATAACCTGAGTAAATTGGAAGTAAATTTCAATATTAAGCTCTTATTTTTCTCGTAAAGTTACCAGATAAAATATTGTTCGTCTTAAAGCGGGGCTGCTCCTCATAAGTTCGATGTTCCCCGTGGCATGGCGTAGAAATGTGGATCGTTCTCGTCACTTGACAGAGATTCACATTTACGAGGTTCGTCCCTAATAACACTGTTCGAAACTGGATTTACCGTATGTGTTACAGATGGTGGTTGACTATTTATCCATAGACATAAAATCTCTAGGACAGGAATACACATTTAGTTACTCGTGCTCTCCGTCAGCATATAGGTATATTTTCCAGGCCAAGCTCTTGACAATCGAATTTGCCGTATTGGGGGCACTCTCAAAATTACTTTTTTTACCGACAATTTATCATCAATATTGCTATTGTAGAATATCAGAAATAAATTGGCTTTTATTAAAATCACTATTGAAAAAACAGCTACTTATTCAAATTCTTACAGCTTATAATTGGTTCTGGCCCCAGTAGGAAATTATTACAACGAAATTGCAGACTCATTTGCAAAACTCACGTTCATTGAAGTGAAAGTTTCTGCCTCTCGCTCTCCAATGTCTTAAAAATACCTGTAAACTCCTTTCTGACTGGAAGTGCTGGTGGTCAACTAGTTATACCAGTATTTAAGTCCAATTCTGTACTCCAAGACCAAATTTAAAATTTTAATTCAATTGTATTGCACGCTTCTTAACCAGTTTACCGATTCTTATTTAAATCGTTTTAATTTTAAAAATGCAAATTTATGTTCTTACTCGTATGACTCTATTGGAGATGCTGATCACTACGCTGTCTATAGTCCGCTTATTAAATATTTTCATTAAAACTGCCCCTTGTGTTGAATCAAAACTTATTTGATTGTAGTCTGTGTGTGAAAATCCTAGATTGCTTTTCAATCTAAAATCATGTATTCTTATAGCTATTGAAATAATTCAACAAATTTAGGGACCTTTGAGGGGAACAGAAATAGAAAACTGGAAGCGTTCAGTTAAACAAGGCTTCAGATATGAATTCTTAATAATGGGGGAATAATATCCTTGTCGATTTATATTATATAAAAACATTCAATCGATCAGTCAATTATGAATAAATGATGTGAAGTAAAATTCCTTGAAACCAACATGAAAATGGAAATGAAGCTTAAATATAGTCGAATAACAAATATTATTAGTTCACAAGTACACTCCATATTAGTTTCAAGATAATTTTGAAAAAGAACAACCTTATACAGAATGTAAATATAAAAATATTTTTCAAGAAAAATAATGAATTGAGAACATTTTTTTAAGAAAAGTATTCATTTGATTTATCAGCTAAAAAATAAATGATGATCCAGATAAGTACTTTTTTTTTTTGGCTGAAATTTATTCGTCATTGAATTTGTCACACTACTATTATTGCATTTATCATCACTACTTAAAGCGATATACTCTCTTGTAACACATCTTTTCCTATTCTTATATTTTTCTGTGCGCAGATTGATTTCTCAGTAGTACATTTATATAAATTACAAGAACATTTAATTCATTTCAAGTGTGAACTTTTTGATTTGTTTACCATTTCTTAGAAACTTAGATTTTAATTTACTCGTATTATTTTGTTTTGATATTCGAAATATGATGCAATATTTTTCTAAATGATATCATTTTAAAAATATAAGTTGGCGTCTATTCCGAATAATACTCTTCAGTTCTTTCTTGGAATTCTGTTTATGAATTTTCCGGAATTTCAAAACTATAAGTTGACGTTCATTTTAATTCAAAACTTTTAACTCCTGTCATCGAATTTTCAGGTATCCTTGAGACATACATAACTTTATTTTCATCGAATTCATGACTCAGTTAAGATAAAATTTTCTTCAATCACTTCGTTTCAATCAACCCATCAATTTAGTTTCCTGTTTCCAACTTAGATTATATTTCCTGCTCAATAATGCTATATTTATTCGTCATTGAATTTGCCACACTACTTTTATTGCATTTATCATAATTTTTGTTGTATTTATTTCTTAATCGATTGATTTCATATATATATATATATAATTTTTATTGTTGCCTTTTTATTTGCATTTTTTAAAATGACTGGTCGCAGACGATCTTTAGTTTTTTATAAATGGAAATAATTTCTCATATACCAATTTCAAACCAAATTGAATTATTTTTGGCATAGCGTATGAAAACAGAGTAAATATAATAGAAATTTAGAGTTAATATTTTCCGAACGATGCTGTAAAAAATTAAATGAAGTCGTTGAATGTAAATGTAATAAAAATACTCAGTATTTTTAATTCCATGAAACCTTTAAACGTAGCTAGAATTTAGTAATCCCATACGAATTTTCATTGCTTATTAAGAAAATATAGTTCTTTTGCTGTTGATTATTCAGTTTTTGCGAGTAAATTAAAATAACTTGTTGAATATATTCATTTACATGACATATGAATTGCGGGGTTTTAATTTTGACAATCAGTGTTGCTTCTTCAAAAGACAAAATAGTTTACTTCGAACACTGAAAAAATAAATTTAATTTAAAAAAAAAGTCTGTTGTGCTCAATTTCAGTAAAAATCAAAGAATTCTACGTATCGTTGCTGAAGGTCAATGAAAAATAAAAAATGAAACCAGAATTTTTTTTGAAATCTAAAACGTTTATGGTTCATTTACTCGCTCGTGAGTCACGAAAGGTAATTTTGTTATCTAAAAATGCCATCCAGCAAAAAATGATAACAATAATTATTAGACAAGAATAAAAAGAAATTCAACCAAAGATGAAGAATTATTTATAATATATGGAGAAAAAAAGTGCAATAAAAATACTTAAGAGTTCAAGAATAATTCATCCGAAAACCAAAAATAAAACAGTGTTGTTAGGTCTGCTATTACTTTTTTCTACTGCCATTATTATTTAGTATTTAAAGAACCACTGATCAGTATTGTCACTAATTGAATTCGTGCTAGAAAGTAACTCCACTTGTGTTTATTAGGATATCAAAGTAATCAGTACACAAGATATTTATAAACAGGAATGTTGATTTCATTTCTGCATACACTTCAACTTGAAGACAAATATTATTACCAGATTCTTAACTATTGTTGACCAATTGGATTTGAGGTCTTAGGAGAATTTTAACGTGGGTCAATTCACTAACGTTTTGTAATCCCTCCGTATCTTTGATTATTTGTTTCTTAACTCAGCGTAGGCACTGTTCTGATGTCTTTGTTGATAACTTCCACTCACTCTCTCTACTTCCAACAACGATATTAAATTATTTCCTGATTATAAAGAAATCTCCTCAATCTTATTGACTTCAGCAGTTCTGTCCTACTTTACATGAGTCATGTTTCATCCTTTGGAGATAATTTTAATCCTAACAACATTATACTAAATTCCCCAAGGGTTTGGTGAATAAAAAAGCGCTATAGAGTCGCTCTATTGTCTGCTGGGTGAATAAAATTCGAAAAATTCTAATTATAGGAGACGATGATTAATGAAAGTAAAACGCACTAGACCTTTACTGAATATTAATTCTACAAAAGATTACTTTTTATAA
The DNA here is from genome assembly GCA_019974015.1 of Nephila pilipes. NCBI lineage: Eukaryota > Metazoa > Arthropoda > Arachnida > Araneae > Nephilidae > Nephila > Nephila pilipes. The sequence continues at coordinate 4,218 of BMAW01060579.1, read as the reverse complement.
GAAAGAGCTGAAAAAGTCTCAGTTCAATTACTTTTTCTAATACAGCATTTTTGTATCCAAAAAGTAAAATAAAAAAACAATAATTAATAGATGCGAAACTTAAGAATATTGCTCAAATTATTTAAAATTTCCTTTACACATTAAACGATCTCGAATAAAAAGATATAAATAAATTTGAGGGAGGCCTCATGCAGATATTAAACAATACTTTTTCAATTGCTTAGTGTTAGAAAGTAGACATAACATTCCTCAGTGATCAGGATTCCACAAATGTTTATTAAAGAACTTATCAGTAGAGAACCTCAAGCATCAAATTTTCAGGATGAGACCCTGCAAGTGTGAGTTTGAGCCCTCATTCCAAAAAAGACCTATCACATTAGAATTACTTATATTTAACTTTAGAAGTTCTTTGTGGTTTCGGCTCCTTTTAATTTTTATTCTTGAGAGCCAAACAATTTTTTGATATTACACTGCGAAAATACTTTTACTTTGGGCCTTTCTATTATTTGCATAATTATTCTTTCCATTCCATACGATTTGTTTGAAGAGTTCATTGATCTTGCTCAAGAAGATCCGAACAAGGAAACTTGTACATTCAAATTTTGGATTTTTTTTTATCTTGGTGTGAAAAAAATTAGAAGGCACTATATATGTATTATTTATGAGAATTTCATAAATAGAACGCTGGGAAATTTAATTTTAAAATTGTAAATAAATCAACCATGACATTAAGACAAATATATTTATTTACCTTTTTCTAAAAATACTTCTTTTTAGGAATCTGGTGCACTTTTCTCAAAATCTACGTTATCCCCGGCGCTGATGTTTTCCATATTATAATATTTTCCTCGAGTGTAGTCTCAATGTATAACAATGAACATTTTCACCATTGGATAACTTTATGCAGTAGCTCACATTAACATCGGAACAAAAAGTTCAAAGCAATAAGTATTTAATATTAGAGCTCCAATAATAAATTGATCAAGTTTTAATTTTTCTGACATTGAAAATAAAATAATTTTTGTTTTGGCAATTCATACATCCTACAAGAATAACCCTTAACATTACTAACGTTTTAATGTATTATTCGCAAACAGCATTTTCAAGGAATACATATGAACAATGAAAAGATAAAAAATAATACATTCCTTTGAGAAAAATGTATAAATTTTCTTAGTAAGTCTTTAGAATTTTATACCTCACTAGAGTTTCATTCAATTTCTATTCTTATATATTCAGAAATGGGATCGAAATGCACGAAAAAAGAAGGCATATCCCCCATTCTGGATTTAAATATAAAGCGTCACAAAAAAAAATGTGGGAGTGTTAAAAGTCTTATGATATAAGAATGGCTTTTTAAAAGTGATAATCGTCACTTCTTCCTCCTCAAAGAAGGGACACTCCCGCTACACGGATGGGGAAGATTATAGCAAAGGATACGAATAAAATAAATCGATGAAGTATAACAAAATTGCAACATCCAAGCTGATTTATCCACTTCCATCACTTAAATACGTTTTATTCAAAAATAAATTTAGAAATTACCCCCTCCAACTTTACAACAAGTGTCAAAATCAATTCCAACACAAACAAAGGCGCATCTAGTTTTTAAATGCTATGTCTTATTTTTTTATGTTTGGAAATTTATAAATCTTCATTTTTAACGACGCCCCTACAAATATACCGCAATGTTTCGGAATTGTGTCATAGCGAAGCAAATCTAATAAAATAGTATTTTGTTAGTCTTCTATATTCTATGCAGTAAGCGGCCTTAGATGCGTTTTCATGAGGAGGAGGTCCCTGAAAAGAAAGGGGAGGAAGTGACTTGGGAGGAAGTGGGGTCATTCTATCCTCCCGTCACCTCTTTCAAGGCGTTTTAGTATCTCACGGCTTAGAATCCTCACTTTCCATCAACTGTTGTAATATAAACATTTTTCTAGCATTCATTCAATTGAACCATCTTTCACTGAATGATGTGGAATAGGTTTTAATCCATTTGCATTTACAACACTGCTTTTCAGAAAAATCAGAAATGAAAGTACTTTACCTTCGGAATAAAGATCAGATGTATTTTTATTATAGGCAACAATTTGCTTTTCAGAATTTGTAGGCGAGATATAACATCAAAATTTGAATATAATGGTATTCAAATTAATCTCATACTGGCTTGTACATGTAAAAATATTTTTTTACTGAGGTTTCAGGAAAGTTAAAAAGGAAACAATTAGGGGTTAGGGAAAGAAAGTCGCTGAGTTTTGAAATTTTAGATCTTCTGTAACAGGAACAATATGTTTGTCTTTGCCATAATATAACTGATCGTCTAAAATATTTGTAACAAACTGAGAGCAAAAAAAAAAAAAAAATATTAAACGAATGACTGGATTTTATGTTCGTTGTAAAATGTGTGTCATAGCTACTTGAAGTTCGGTTGTAAAAATACATTAAACGAGAAGCAAAACGCAAAATACAAGGAATACTAAGTTTGAAATATAAGCAATAAGTCTAACCTACTAAATGCTTAAGATTTGCTCCCCTCTCAGATAGTAATTTAAATAAGACTATTTCTCCCTCTATTTCAGTAATGCAGAATACGCATTTTTCTTATATTCATTTTTAGTCAGATAATCTTTTTACAATACTATTTCTCCCTTTATTTAGGTAACACAGAACACGCATTTTTCTATTCTGATACCTCATGTTGGAAGGCCTAGATTAACATAAAATTATCTGTATTTAAAAAAAGGAATAGAAATTCCTGTCAACATAATTTCTCATATAGTACTTTGAACTAAATTATAAGTATTTTTGTTATAAAAACGAAATGTCTAAAGCACACACAAACTCTTCTCAATTTATCCTTAAAAATCTTTCTTTTGATAAATTTAATTCGCATTACAAATAGTGTTTTGAAACCTGTTGGAATAGTTTATTACTTGTACAAAAAATTGAGTTTTTTATTAGTTCATAACAAAAAGTTTGATTGTGCTTTAGTCTCAGCCTTTGTTTGGTGACTGGAATCCTTGGCAGCGTTTCTTCGGCTCAAATTCAAAATGCAATTTAACCACTTGATAAACTAAGAAATACAGTAACATAGGTAGAAATACCGTAAATAGGCGTAATAGGAATATTATACGTGAGGTCATTTTCATCATTTTTTGAAACTATTTTTAATGTAGCTTTGCAGAAGTGATTAAACTTCGAAAATAAGCATTGGCGGTTTTTAATCTTATAAGGCAGCATTAATTTAAATCTATTGCCTGGTAAAATATATTTATTCTATTTTAACGTCAAACGAACATTTCTATCTTATCAATATCCTAATAAGGGCACACGAATTTAGCATTCTTCTATTATGGCCATATTTATTAATACATGGTCTAATAGAGTCACTTTAGTTCAGACTTAATCGAATAAAAAGCTATCGAAATTACTTTGAATTACAACAAGGGCACGTAACCAAGAACCTTATTTATACTCATTTAAAATGCCACAAGAAAACTGATTTCTGAATACGTTAAAATGAAGCATAATATCCCCTTTTTTAGCAGATATACAAAAGAGATATATGTTAAACCTCGCATGTAGATAAATAAGGAAGGGAAGTCATTCAATGATATTTTCAAGCACATTTCTTGAATAATTCGCATTTATTATTTATTTGAAAGCGATTCTGAATACCATGCTTTCACCTCCCCTCTGATTTGTGCTACCATAACCGAGCATAATAAGCATCCTTTTGCGCTTTTTGATTAAATTTTAAATTTATCTCAATCACCAGATGTTGTGACGAACAATTTTTTTTCTTTTAAAAAGTAATTAGATAATTTTTCCTTGTTGAAAATGTTGCATAATTTTATCCATTTTTGCATTACCCATGTTGTGTTCATGGATAGCAATATAATTAATAATTAATGAATAATTTATAATGATGTTTTCTCCTATAAAGTTCAAATATAATTAGGAGTTGATGTATAAAAATTCTATTTTGTTTCTTAAGTTTTATAAGGAAATTTGTATTAGTTCATTTTGTATTCTTTTTTTTTTCTTGTTTAACTTTTTACTTCAATTTCATTAATCATGTTATAAGAAATGTATTAAATGGGCATATAATTATATTAAAGTAATTCATAACGGATTTTTTCTCACTTTAAATCAATATTTTTGATTGTTTATGAATAATTTTAATTTTTAAAATGTGACATTTTCTTAAAAATATTG
>BMAW01060567.1:0-10205 GCA_019974015.1 Nephila pilipes | reverse complement strand
TGGAGATCCAACCAGTGTAGAAGGCTTTGGCCACGACCTCTGATGAATCTCTTCCAGTGAAAATACTTCTGACCGTTTGGAGAACCTTTCCACTCATGTAAAGCAGTAACGAAAACCCTCTGATTGCGGTAGAGGTCCGACAAGATGGATGTGTACTTACTCGAGTCGAGAGCTTGGTGGCTCAAAATTTCCGATTCCGCTTCTAGTTTGCTGAGATATTTTACATGCTGGCATTATAAGAATGTATTAGCCTGTAGAATATCAACTTGCCTCACTGACTGTCACACGTATCGTTCAGCTGCCAGCTTCAGGGACAATTTTTTTTCTGTGTGCGAGATTGCATGCAAATTGATCATTCGTGATAGCTAACATCTGCTGCACTTGGATAGGCAAAAAGTGATTTCAGTACGTCTACCGTCACCCTGTTTCCTGCCTTGCTTATCATCTGCAGTAAAAGAGATGAACACTTGCGATCACCGAGCGGAATTTTGGAAATGAGATCACGTAAGTGCTGTTCCACTGAGTCATCACATTGTGAGCAGATTCTGGTTTGGAACTCGATGTATGTCATCTCTACCAGAGGATTTAAAATGATTTCCCGACTATGTCCAATTCCTAGGAGCAGAATGTGGGGAAATCATGTGATCTCAACCGTTATTCCAGCTAACATAAATTAGTGCTCCATTTGCCTGAACCAAGTCTAAGGATTCGCCAGCCAGAAGGGTGGTACTTTCACTGAATGTTGGTGACCATTATACAGAATTAGTAAGATATCGTAAGCAAACCATTATCTACTATTGTTTTACAGTATGAAATAAGCACCAAAAAAGTTTTCCAATCTTTAAAAGTCTTTTTCACCGTTTCATTAAGAGGATGAAAAGAGATTGCCGTATTCAAAGTCCTGGGTCACCACTTTGGCATGTCACGTATAGAACAAATGACGATACTTGTTTCAGAAACACTAATTCGTTTAATATTTAAAACAACGCCTATATTAAATCTTTAAGAAATTTATATTTAAATGCTAAACAAATTTAACATCTGCATGATTTCGGAACTGTTTACTATACGACTTCTCTCGAAGACGAGGAAAATCAGACTGCCAGTTTTCTTCTAAGCGTAACCAATTTTTCCTCTCCTCTCGTTCATTGGTCTAGGCCTCTTTTTCCCCTTCTTCCATTTTTGTATCTTTCAGCGACGCAGTACGCAACAGTGATATTTACTTGTTCCTTAAAGTCATTTCAATATTGGGCAGGATGAGTGGATCTACGTCCCTGCCACTTGTCGACCACGATTATGAAATTAATATTTGGAAGCCAGCGATTTTTAGGACTGAATCCATTTTCAAATCTAAACTTTCTGCATGATCACAACAAACAAAGGAAAATGTGCAAAGTCGAAGGACTATGCACAAAAATGACCATGCCCTGCCATTACCATGAATACAATGAAGTCGGTCACCGCTGGGAATTTACGTTTGCTTCTTTCAGGTCATTTGTGAAACTCAAACGAATTTTATATGTCATCTCAACATGATAATTAGATGTCTTTCTAGTGTCTTATCAGCATTATCTCCAATTGAAATTTTAAAAAGTTTAACTAGTCGTCTCTGCATGATTCTATTCTTCTAGTACTTCATCCTGTTATTTTAAAGGACATCCACTACCACCAGCTTTAATAAACAGTGCAAGCCCAACATAAGGAGAAAATATTCTCAACCGTATATGTGAACTGGATTTATCGACTTCCCGTGGTTAAACCCAACTTCAGCTCAAGTTAAATTTTCAGTATACTCACTTAATTTTGCAAATTTTATTAAATTTATAATATTTGTAAGCAAATTAATTTCTATCTAGTAAATTTTAAACAATATTGATTTAAGATGATAAATTTGATAACATGAATGCTTGGTGTTTCGTTTAGTTAAAATTGTCTTTGGTTTAATAATGATACATAGTTTTTATGGGAAAAAAAGGGTAATATATTTTAAAATGTTTAAGTGTTCTTAAGTTTTTTTGAAAATATTCCATCATGTGCTGTGTATAATATTATATATGTTTGTGACTTTTAAAATATTTTTAGTTACTAAGAATGTGATATTCGTGATATTTTAAGAGAACTATTTTTAAATTGAATTCTAAATAGATTTATAAATTTGTGTAATATTTGAAAAGTAATTACAAAAACATTTTAATTTTATGTGTGAGCTAAAACATGAAGTACGTATATGTTTAATAATTTGTAATCTTTTTAGTGTAACATTTTTAGTTTTTTAGAAAATGTAATCTGAAATCTCATTATTGTTACAAAGTAAACAAAATTAATAATGTGTAATATAATAGTCAATACGTTTAAATTTTAATATTTGGGCTTTATTTAAGAAAAGATTATAATAATGTTTTATTTTGATATGTGTGGTGAACATTTTAAAATATTAATATAAGAAATATTTTTGATTTTATATTTTTTAAATTTGAATGAATACTATATTGATTTGAAATGAATAGTATTTAGTGTTAAAAGGAAAATCAACAGTGTGTTTTGAAGTAAATATTTACTAATAAGAAATTTTTAGGATTTTATATACATTTGATTTTAATGAAACATGTTATTCTTTTACATTACTTAATTGAAAAGTGATGAATATTATAATGATTTCATTGAATATTTTGTTTTGAATCAAGACATATTACATTTTTTAAAATGGATATCAACAATGTGTTTTGTGGTAATGAAAGAAAAATAATTTTTTTAATGTTTAGTTGTTGATAATATTGCTTAAGTTTTAAGATATGTTTTCTATTTAAAGAAATATATGTGTAATTTAGATAATTTCTATGCATGAAAGTCTAATTTTAAAAGGAATATGATGATTAATTTAAATGATAAATAATAATAAATAAATAAAATCAGGTTAATTGTATAAAGTTTGACACACGAACAAGTGTATCTTAATTTTGTCAACAAACCATACCTCTTTAACGAACTCAGTACAATAATTTGTTTGAGAAATTGTAGTAGTCTAATTCAGTAAAAAAATATTAATTTAAACATTCTTTAGTAGATACATTTTAAATTTAATTGATAATATTTGTGAAGAAAAATTTAAATGTTGCAATTCCAGGTATCTTGACAGTCCTGTACCATGTTCAAGAACCACTTTAATTTTTTACATGTTTGGATCACGTGGCTTTGTATTTCTTGTTGTGTTAGAGTGTTCTATAGATCAATATACAATTAACATTTGGAAAATGTCAAAGTAATATTTTTGAAATTTTATATATATTTGATATTATGTCATATGACTTTCCAAATGCCACTCACGCAGCTCTGTTACTTACGTATTTTTTACAGGGTCAAGAATTCATGTTAGCAAATTTATTACTGAAAAAAATAGTAATAGATTTCAGCACAATACCACACAAAACATACAAATTTTATTTACCTTTAATAATTTGATCATTTTGTTGAAATAGTTTTTATTTTTTATAAATGAGAAGTTATTTTAGGCTTAAAATCTTCGGTATTAATTTTAAATATGAATTTTTTTAGAATTAAAATTGGAAAAAAAAAATTTCAAAAATGACGAAAGTTTATCTTTTTAGCATCTGTTCATCATATAGGACGTGGTATGTTATTTAATTTTTCGAAAAATATATAAATTAATTTGTATAAGATGCTGTAGTACATAATTCAATAACAGCTGATAAAAATCTGATTCAAATTTCCATGACAAAATCGTGCATATTTTTATGAATATTAGAAAAAAGTATTATCTGCTAATATTATTGAATTATGCGTTATATTGTTTTGCTTACTTATTCTGAAGTTCTCCGTAAATTACGATAAAATTATGAACACTATAATCTTATTTATTTCAAGGTTCTAAACTAAGTTATTATTAGTTGTAAAAGGTTTATTTCACACTTACTTTAATTAATGTGTGACCTTAATACGTTTAGTGAACTATATTTAAAATAGTGATTGTATATGTAAAATACTTAATCGTTCATTAGAAGAATATGGCTACTTAGAGTTCCATTCACTCTTATGATATTTTTGTGCTTTAATTTTATGTATTTCCTCCCAAACGTTTTCTATATTATATTTAATTCTAAAAATAATTCGTATCATCGAATATGTGTAATATTATACACATAAAAGACTATTGTTTTAATCTACCACGAAATTTCATGTTTGACCACTATTCAAAATAAAATGTCAAATGCACGTGACTTGTTTCTGGATATCTTTTTTGGCCAATCAATCAATTTACTAAATTAATGAATAATCAATTTCCTTCCCATTGTCCTATTATCACGTATGCTGTAATTCTAATATTAAAATTAATAATAAAATAAATACTTAAAAAAATGTTAACACCAATGGGGCTTTGGGTGGCTAACAATTTCTTTAATGGTTCGAATACACCTTTTGCTTTCTAGACATTTGATGATGAAAATGAAATATGAAAGCAATACAAAATACTCTCGAACATAGAATATAATAAGTTTCAGAAACTATCGCTTTAGCATTAAAGTACATTCTGAACTGTCTTACATTTACATAACATTTTTGTCAATTATTATTAAAAAATTTAGAAAAAAATTAAGGCTTCAACCACTGCAAAATGAATTCAGAGATATCTATATGAATTTATATTTTCTTGTACTTAACTAATTACTTATTTCTTGTACTTATTTATATTTTCTTGAACTTGTTTTCCTGTAATGAATACATACTTTCCAAATTTATATTTTTCAGAAACCTAAGGTTTCTGAAAAACATGAAATTGGAAAGTATGTATTCATTTTTTTTAATTTTGATTTATTATTTAAAAATAAACAATTTTACCAATTTACTTAATTTATGAAAGTCAAATATAGAAAAATCTATTAGAAATCAAATATGTATGGAAAAATGAAAAATAGCTACGTTTCGTATAAAATTTTTTAAAAAACTTAAGTTTACTTCAGAAAATTATAAGACACAGAGGTATTTGATAGAAATATATAACGTACTATAACTTGGGGAAATAGATAATATAAATGAAAAATGATTTCCATCATTTATTTTGAATTTAATAAAAGTTTAGATACATCTGTAAGACAATTATAAGTGACAATTCTCTAATAACACAAAAGTTGCAAAATTTAAAAATGTACTTAATAACTCTTTTTTATGAAAAAAAGTTGTAGCTTATTTAAATTATTTTTCCTGTACTATTTTTCTATTTAATTTATAAATATATTTGTATGTATCCTTAATGGGGTCGTATCAACATTTTTTTCTACTTAATAGTAAGACTTTATACGCATGATTAATTAGACAAATTATGCATAGTAAATTGCAATGAGAATGAAAAATAAGTACCATGAACAGTGAGATTCGAACTATGCAGGTAAATACGTGATTAAGAGAGCCTTTATCACAAACACACAAATTAAATTGCTTCGGGGGAATTTGTTAATGGAAAAGAATAATTTTGCATTTATGACGGTGAAAGGCAGTTGATAAAGTTTAATAATTTCTTGGATTAATTTTAATAAATTAGAATATAATTAAGTAACCTACATATTAAAAGTGACGACATTTATGAAAATATATTGATTAAAATCTTTTGATCTTTGAAGGACATGTAATATTTTATTAACATTTGTAAAGTATATAAGTACTTGTTATTTAATTCTATTTTACTGTACTAGCATTTATAAATTATGAAGAAAATTATTTTTCTTAATCATCTAATTATCTGTTAGTCATTTTAAATTTTGTATTGCAATCAATTTTCGTGAATGATCATTAAATACTATTGCATTAAGGGACAATGGATGAAAAAGAGTGTACTTATATGAGAAGAAAAATAAGATAAATTTATTTAAGATATTCAACTTATTTACAATAATTTTATAAATTTCAAAAATAAATCATATTCTTTAAAATCATAATTAAAGTTATAATTACGCTTTGTGAAAATTAGTATATTTTAGTTATTATAGTATATTTTACTTATTAAAATTTAAGTTAGATCATCAAATTTCTCATACACGCCAAAAAAAAGAAATCCAAGTACATTAAAAAAAGTTCAATTATAAAGCATTACTAATTTGAAATATTGTTTGTCTAATAATATTGAAAGTTAACGTTTCAAAGTCAACGTATCTTTAAAACATTGATAAAAATATTTAACAGAATTGTTGTTATAATAATTTATTCTTTTTCATAAACGATAATTTTACCATAGAATTTATATTGATCGTACAATATTATTCAAATATATGAAATAATTGTTTTAAATTAATAACATCATTTACATTATTAAAAGTGTTTACTTCAAAGCTAATGAACTTTTTAAAAAATAGCAGTGTTTAAATATTAGTTCTAGTATTTAATGTTGTCATCTTACTATCCATTAAATTATAAGGTTTTGTTCGGTACCCTTTTCTTACACATAATTTGGAGACATATTATTTCATGAATACCTCTCTTCTTCAGTAATATGGGTTCATAAATAAATAAGAGGAAAAATAAGAGGAAAGGAATAAGTAAAATAAGAGGAAAATGTTATTTAAACCTAACTGAAATTTATTATCTTCATGAGCAAGAAGGAATCATATTGTAATGGAATAATTTGATATTAATTTATTTTGAAAAACCCTCATTACTCTTAATACATTTATGTTTTATTTACTTACCGTTAATAACATTTTTTACGAATTTTATGTATGATAAAATGAAGCAATTTTTAAAATTTAAAAGGAACTTCGTTAAAATATACTGATTGCAAAGCTGTTATGAATTCTTTGAAATTATTTATGAAATATACTATATAATATAATTTATTGATTTGTTTGATTATTATTCTATAGCACAGTTTATTTTATTATATTTTATACTACACTGCCTTTTCCTTACTATTTACTAATCTTCAAAACTTAGATTTTTGTGTAATTTATGAAATTTTACTTAGTGAAGTAAGGACGTATTAGTTTCTTTTTTGTTTCAAGATCAAAAACTCTAATGAATTTAAGGCTGAAATGATTTTGACAGGTGGCAATTGTAGTAAGTTTTAAGCCATGCAATACGCAACAACAAATAGCATTAAATCTATTACTTCTCAGATTTGTAAAAAATAACACATTTTGCAAAGTCTAAAAAATGAGCATACATCACATTATTAGAAGAGTGAAATGATTATTAAAATAATTTTAAAATTCAATTTAGCTGTATGTACGTTTTTTTAAAAAAAAATTCAGGTATTGAACTTTTACATAAAGTGCAAAAAATTATTTTATTTATTAATAATTTTCCTATATTGTTGCATATTAAATGTTCTGATGATAAGTTTAGATATAAGATGATGCAGATAGTTGCAAATGTGTTGTCTTCCTCTTTTTTGGTGTGCTGCTATTTAGATTTTTGACGCTAAGCAAAGTATTTTAGGATCTAGAAACATTAAATATTATTTAAACTAAGTCTTTAGAAAAGTACTAAAATAAAAATGTTTGTTTTGGCAAAGTAGCATAATGATTTTCGTATTGTATTTTTTAAAGAAATTGCACAACTATTTGAAACACGAGGAAAAGCACCGATTATCCTTTTTTTGTGTTTTTTTCCTTTTAGCTTCTAGCCAAATAAATTTTAACAATCCTTTGTAAATGTGCACATACACCCACATCCTGTACGAAAATATTTAAAATTAATTAATTAACCACGCTTCTTAAGACGATACAGGGATTCCTGAAGTCATTTCTTTTGGACATTCTAGAAGAAAACTGAAAGTAGATTAACTTAGATTACTTAAAGTTAAAACTTAGTTTACTTAAAGTAGTCATTTTTAATGAAGGATTTTAAATGCAATATATCTTTATACACAGAAAACTAAATTTTGACATTTTCTTCATAAAATAATTCTAAGAGAGATTCATGGTATATTAATTTAGAAAATTTCATCATGGCTGGTGACTCGAATTTCATTTTCAATACATGTAAATCTGAAAGTATAAATTTAAGATTAATTAGTTAGTGTGTTCTACTTTCGCTTCAATGTATTTTTATTTTTTAATAAATTCTGAAAAAAACATATAACTTAATTAAAGTATTAAGAAGCTAATAGGCTAAAAGCTTCTATCTCTCGGTATTTGTTCACTTTCTATCATTTGCTTTCCACAATATTGCTTTCGAACATGATTACGAAACATATGTTATACAAATGCTCCGAAAATGTTATACAAAATTAATAATCTTTGTCAATTTTTCCGCTATATAACCTTATTCTGCCTTGTAATAGCGTATTTGCTTATAATTGTTGATAATCACTCTTTTTTTTTACTTTCTTAGATTCGACAAATAAAACAACTACAAATACATTATTGAAGGTAAATAGAAGTTCGAAAACATACATGTTTAATAAAAAGTAAATGTTAACTTTTGTTTTAAAACTTTTCTCTGATACTTTTACAAGCTCATAACTGGTTTAATGAACTTTATAAATGAATATATTTATTGAGTTTATGTCAATGAATGAAAACATTGAAAAAAAAAATAACCGTGCATAATTATTAAACAGGACCTGAATGTACCTTCAAATATTGTTTTACTATTTATGTGTAAGTAGTTATTTGATTCCTTAACTAATTTGAGGAATTAAGGAATCGAACCATAAATTATTCCTAACAATTTATTTTCGCTTAAAAAAGTTATCCATTTTCTATTAATTTTGTTTCTTGCTCATATTACATTGATATAAATCCGAATATAAGTGAATGAGAAGAAAATCATTAAACAATATGAAATGGAGTAATTGAAGGAAAATAAGTAAAAGATGAGTCTTATATAAAAGTGTAGAACACAATCACATATCACTAACACTACATATTTCTTTACAGCTGCAATTTAATTTAACCTTGTTCTCTAGAATTCATATTGGTTATGAGTAAAACATTTGTGTTAATAAGATGAGTAATTATTTTACTAGAAAGTTTCAAGATACATTTAACCAATTCAAAGAAAGACGATAAAACATTTTGAAGTTCTATATTTTGATTATTTAGCTATTTAAGGGCACAATGATATTATACTAATTTTGTAAAAAGATATACAGGTAAGGGAAGAAAATTGATGATGCAAATAAAAAAAAAATATAATTGTAAAAATTAGCAGTCCCCGGCTTGGAGAGGGGGATGTTTGCATAGTGCGAACACGAACGGGCACAGTTTGCAAGTTGCAAACGTGGGAAAAGGAGTTTGCATTGTGCAAACGGTGCCCCTGAAAGTTTTAGGAATTTTCATGTGTAGTGGGTTTGCTTAATTAACACTAGACCATTATTATTCATCAATTAATTAAAATACCATACTTTATTAAATGGACATATAGTTAGGAAATTAATGATGTATTATTGCAAAAAATATTTTTTCTTTTCTTATTGTTAATTATTAATTTTTTGCATAACTATTATTTTTTATTTCAAGTGACGATTAAAATATGGATTATAAAAATTTGAATGCATCAAATTTTTGAGTTTCGTTTTTAATCATAATATGCATAAATAAATATAAGAATTAATTTTTGGACTACTATTTTTAATCTGTTAACATCTAACATGATATCTATAAAGATATAACTGTTCAAATCCACTTTCATCTCTAAACGCTATCGCCCCAAAATGTTTAGATAGAAATTACACTGAAATTTAAATTTTTAATAAAATAGTTTGAAAATTAAAGTTTTGAAAACAATTATCAAATAAATTATATTTTGAAAAGTAACATAGGTACCGATTTTACGATTATTTTATGATACATTTTGTGTCTCCTTGTTTAATTTAATTTCGATCAGGTTTTAACTTCATTACATGTATAAGAAAATTTTTATGTCCACAAATATATTTTAATGGAAAAGTACTTTATTTATTTCGATAATGCATTTGTTTAAAAATACCTCCGAAATATTCCAGTCATAAATGTTTTGTTTGCAAATAAATTACGCTGTAAGGAAAATAAATACATTATTTTGCAAATTAATATTTTATTCATTAGAAATAATTATTTAAAAATAAAGAATTATGTACGTAATGCATTACATTTGAGAAAAAATCAAAATTCAGCTTAAACGTGTGATAAATTTATTGTTTTGTTAATATACATATTTTAAAGTTTGAAAGAAAAATCCTCAGATGAAGCATAAAAATATGAGTATTATGATAT
>BMAW01060566.1:0-15077 GCA_019974015.1 Nephila pilipes | reverse complement strand
ACGTTCTCTTCGATACACCGATTACTACAATGATGGAAAATCGCAATGATTCAATACGGTTCAAAATATTTAAGGCAAGAAAACTGTGAAAAAGGTCTAGTGTATCAGACAAATTTAAAAAGAGTTGGAGCACTCCTTCGCAAATTAAATGCTTATAGAATAGTACTTGATGGCAAGGGAAACCTGACAGAATATTTTATAAATAAACTGCAAAAGTGTTATAGGATAACTATTAGATCCAATGTCGGAAGTTTATCCAATATGAAAAGGGCTACATTTACTGCTCTTGCCCAATGTTGTTCAAGTAAAATGAAACTAATGCAAATAAAGTGTCCTAGATTAGGTGTGGTTAGGTTAGGTGTGGACATTGATGTAAATAATAACGCCTATTGCTTCAGGAATCCTTAACAAGGATACCAGTATGGGTCAACATCCAAATATAATAAATATAACTTAGTTTATATACATCAAGTTATGTGTCAAGAAAAGGGCTCTTCAAATGTCTTCATATACTTAATTAAAATGCTAATGAAGGCTTTAACAATGTCTTATGGTCGGTTATAACGAAAGATGTTTTTGTTAAAGCACAATCCTTTATACGTAGGATAATATTTAACCTTTGTCTAAATTAATGATGAATTTTATGAATTATTTAAAGTTTTAGAGGAGACAGAAATAATTCCAAGTTATTACACACTAAAACGATACAATAGTTTGGAGAAAAATTGCATTGATTCTCTCAAAGCATCATTCTGTATCTGAAACTAAAGGGCGCGGAAAAAAATGAGACACCAAGAAAGAAAAACGTGTTGCACACGAGAAAACAGAGAATGTGACTTACTAATGTAGAGGAATTTAAATGTTTGTGCTTTGTAAATATACGTCAACATCGATAAATCTTTCTGGTCTATCTTTTTCTTCTTCACTTTCCCTATCACGATACGACTCATTATTGCTTTGAACTTCTTCATTGTCCCCTTTTTCACTGTCGTCTTCTTTATTTTGTTCACTGTCAGTGGGAATAAAGGGTTTCACTTCACTTGTACTTGCTTCTGGAAAAATATTGGAAGTTCAGGTACATCGGTAATTATCTGAGATAGATGACGAGAGCACTGAAGTAGGGTGCCTAAAAATTTATGCAGTGCATTTTTCTGACTTTCAGCTATTTCCAGCTTCCGTTTAATTTTTTTTCTTTTTTGCGCTCCACTTTGATAACGCTTTATGCATCTGCTCTGAAAAGTTTGAAAATTTTGTACTTGTTTTTCGGAAACTAAGCGTATGAGACCACATATGAAACAAAAAAAAATTTACCTAATTTTTTATAGGAGCACCTTATATTAATATTATAAAACGCACCGCACCTCACAAAACCAAAAGCAAATATTAAACGCCGACACGAATTTACAAACTTCGGTAATATCTTGGATGATCGGCGAGTTTAGCACAAATGGGCATTTTCTGCTTTGCTTGGACAAAGCCTCGTGTCTGGCAGATGGACGATTTCCGATTGCTAATCAAATAATTTATTTCGCTGCAGCAGTGTGGAAGGAATTTGAATGCTTGAAAATAAAGTTATAAATTTTGAATTAAGAAATAACTATATTCTTTTTTAATTGAATCGAAATTTTTAAAACTTTTTAAAGTTTTCTACATATTATTGCAAATTGTAAATTTTTTCCATGAAATATTTTGATTATTAAAATAATAATCTTAAGTACTTTATTTTTTTCCCAAACTCTCATGAAATTATATTTTATCTCTTTTTAAATATTCTGATTGAATTATGAAATTTCTGATTTAATACAAACATATTTCGTTTCATTCTTTTATTCTTTACAGAAATCATTGTTTCATTTCTAGAACAAACTCATTCATTTCTAGATTAGCTATCGGATTACTTATAATCCAAATTATTAAAATATCTCAACCAAAAGTAAGCTTTCGAAAATTCTAAGTTTTTCTTTTAAAAACTAGAAAAAAAATCACAATACTCTTAATTTGTAAAGTTTCCTTTTACAGTTTCTAAATATAAGTTACTAAAACATTAACTGAATACAAAAAATTTTTTTACACATTCTAGTTTAGTATTATTATTATATATATTTTTTTGTTTCTTCAAAACTCTTAATACTTTGTGACAAAACAGAACAATAAAACATTTCCAGAATAATTTGAAATTTCTAAGATAGCTAAAAACCTTTTGACAAACGCCTCAATATCTCAAAAGAAATCTACAATTTTTTAGCTAAATTTATATCTTAATTACATTCAAAGTTTCCTTTCTCAAAATTATACAACCTTACTACATATTGAATAATTTTTCACATTTCTATTTAGTTTGAAATTTCTTATCTAATTTATAAATTGTATTTATCATATTTTTTTACCATTTAATTAAATAGTTTTTTTAATTAAATGTAAAAAAACATTTAATTAAAGTGGTAGCAAAATACTATTAATTAAATGGTTTTTAAATTTAATACATTTAATTCATAGTATTTTCCTAGCACTTTAATTAAATAGTTTTAAACTAGGAGCAATTAAAAAATATTATTATTCCTTTAATTGCTTTTTATAAGAAATTTCTGCCATAGTTTTGACATTGTTTCGTATTTTAAAGATTTTAAATATAGTTATAGATTGATGTTGATGAATTTTGATTAACTTTATTAGAAGCATACAGAATGTCATACAATATTTTCAAGAAATTATGCATTTTTAAGAAATTATGCATTTTTAAGAAATTATACGTTTGAAAGTAATTATACATTTTAAAGTAATTATACGATTTTGCGTATTTTTATAATTAATTATACACATACTTAATAATTAGATTGCATTGAATATTCTTTCAAATGGTCTGGACAAAAGATCTTAATCAAGGAAGAGTCGCGTGCAAATCACTCTTAAAATGTCAATACAAGCAAAAAGATAAAAGAATTTTTGCTTTTAAAATTTAATCCTACAAAATAATGGTTCTCTTAGCAGTTTTAAAGTAAATTAGAAAAATCATGAGTTTATATCACATGTCACCTCAATAAAAAGAAAGAAAGTGTATTTTTAAGTAAACTTAATATCATTTTTTTCTTTGAAAGATCTTTTAACAGTTTGAAGCAATATAAATTAAATATTTAGAAATTATAGATTGGTTCATTTAATACTAAACAAAATTATCGTAATACGTCAAGATTACAAACAAAAAAACAACACAATAAATATAACAACGTTTTATTTCAATTTCGAGTTATTGTTAGGATTCTTTTAAGTATGGTAAATAATTCATGAATAATCTTAAAAGCTTATTAATATTTATTATTTAAATGAACTACTATCGCTTTTTATAATTGACTAAAGAAATTATTTTTATACCAGAATCAAATAATATTTTTCATTTGAATAACAATGACGATCGAAAATGTTTTAAGATTCAAGCTACGAAAACACACTTAAATATATTAATCATCATGAAAATATTCTAAGAAACTGATGACATTTATTTATATTTATATACTTAAAACGAAAAACAAATACATAAATAAAATAGTAATAACGCAAATGCAACAAAATATTTTTTTCACTTTATCTTACGCAATGATTAAAATACCTGGGCATTAAAACTTAAAAATCTAAAAGAGAATTTGAAAATGAAAATATAGTCACCTTTTTTGTTGTTTAAACTCTGTTCTACGATTTGTTTGTATGAGCTCAGGAAGCTAAAAGAAATTCGTTCGGAAGTCAAATTGACGCAAAATTTCCCCAGTTTTCTTCGAAAATGGGTCGTTTTCTCAGGGTCATTCTGCCCCATTTTCTTATTTGTCCTTAAGCATGTCATAAACCTTGAACGTGTTTTTGATCACTTTTGTCCGATGTGCCGAAATTCTTCTTTAGAGCCCCCCTCCCCCTTCTCCCATGGGACCAACGTTGAGAACTCACGAATACTCGTTAAAAAATAATTAACTATAGGCTTGGAGGGTGACAGAAGATTTCTGGCGCTCTTATGGTCCTATATTTTCTCAGAACGGGAAGCAGTTAACGAGCCCTTGCTGACCATGAATGCACATTCTGTCTTTTGGTTGTTACAGAAATAAAAGAGAACCGGGTTAAATAAAATAAAATATTCTCTTTCACTGGACCATCTCTGAAAAAAATTCCGACTAAAAGGCCAAGCCATCGTATAGCTTCTTAGTGCTACGTTTATTACAGTCAATCAATCAACAGACGAAGGGGTTATTGTCATTTACAAGCAAACAACATTCTGAATGAATTTTTCCTATCCTGATTGTTATCTTTATTTCACTTCAAACGATCTTTCTGTCGATCCGCTTAGAATGAGAAGTTTTTCCCACATTCCGACCTCACACCATTCCTTGTCTTCTTATTATTTTGAGTAATTTTACCAAATTTTAAACTATTCTTATTGCAGGACCTGAGATTCAGAATTCACATGGAAAACTTATATCGTTTTAAGCCAGTGACATACTATTTTATAAACGTAAAAAAGGAACTCTTAATATGATGATCGATAACATTTTACGACTGTTTGCTTACACACGTCAGGGGCCCCTGTAGCTATGGGGGCTCATATCATTGATACGGTGGTGACACATAACTAATCCTCCTCTCTGTCGTTCTTGTGAACCATTTTTTTTATTATCTTGTTCTTTTTCTGTCTAATTTTTAATTTAAAACTATTTAGCGCACGTTAATTCAGTTACTCACTAAACATCTCGCAAATATGAGACATTGAGCCTCGACATATTTAAAATGCACTCTGTCCAGAAAAATAGTGAGTATGTGGAGTAATCAGGACTCTAATTCGCGATTCTGTAGATACATTACCGCCCATGAACTTGCGATTTTAACACCTTGGCAACTGTTTGTGCTAAATGTTATGAAACACAGTGGTTTAGTGTTCCCAGTTAAAATGTGGTCCCGTATTACGTTTATGAGACAGGGTAGAATTTAATGGTATTTTTTATGAATATCCTACTGAGAAGCAACTCGAAAGCTATTGACGAAGGGCTTCGTAATTTTCAATCATGGTCACATGACACGGAGGACACCTGAGCTGGAATCTCCCTCTGCAAACTTCCACATCATGCTAACGGGAAGACTAAAGATTTCATATGAATCAGCCCCGCTACACGACGGTTATAATGGCCTCATGGCTCGAATCCATGACACGGGGAATACCGCCGGTCGTGATACTTCATCCATGACCACCAGGAAACTGACCACTGGGAGTTACATGGAGCTCTGTAACCAGTAGCGCATGCGATTGATCTGACTCCAAACTGTTGATAATTTTCCATTTCTTCTTCCCAACGTTTGTGGCTACTCACTTTACCCAACACCTCTTAAAATTTATCCAACTGTTGCGAAAAAGAATGGCGAATGTTGTGGAAAAGTGCGAGCACACAAATCGCCGACAAATTTTCTTGTGCCCTCACCCTCACCACTACTCAATCACAGCTCCTCAGGTTCTCACGTGCAGTGGAAATTTTTGGGTTCAGAAATCTTTAAATCTGTAGTTAAGAGCTAGGACATTAAAACGAAATAAGATTTGTAGTTCAGCGCTATGGGGTAGTTGATGTTGAGTTTCTTCCACGAATCGGAAAACTTCTTAAATTTGTGAGTATGTAGGTGGGTGAGAGTAGGGTCTCTAAAAAACTCAAAAACTATTAGTCTTATTTTTTTTTCATTTTGAAAAGACATACTTAAAGCGAAACTTTTTTTTTTTATTTACACGTAAAGCGTTATTTTTTTTAAAATATTCGGTACGTATATGTTGAAAATAACATTTTCCCCATTATTCATTCTTACATCTAGTACTTCAAACAAATAAACCTGATATTGATACTTGTCAAAAAAGATAGAGATACAAATAAACCGACTGCTCTTTTTTTTAGTATCAGAATAAATATATCAAAATTTAAGAACTTTAAGAAATTATTGATTGATCTGAGTGGAGTTTTGCTTGATTCTGATCTATTCATGTTTGATCCCTTTACTCGTGTGTCAGTGAATGGTGGCTCTTGATTTACTATGCAATAACCTAAACAGGAATTAAAGTAAATCCCTAAGAGACAAGGAAAAAAAAAGTATTGATTCCTCCCGTGAACTGACCCCATATCTAAATCGGAATAAAAAATGTGTATTACTCTCTGCAATATTCTGTACAACTCATATTTGTTATCTATTTTAATAGCTTAGAATTCGAAATATTCTCCTTTTTTTCTTATTCGTTATTTTCATTCTTATAAATATCTTTCGATTAGTAAATACATATATCAAACAACAGATGCTGATTTAAATTTTAAAAAAGGAATTCAAAGATAAAAATGAATTCGGCTATACCTGCTTTAAACAGAATGGAGGATCGTTTCCTAGGCCCACGTGCTCACGTAGCAGAAATCAGGCCAAAATAAAATCACTCACTGCTGTATTCACATACCATTCAAACCTTTGCTTCTAAATTTGAGAAATGTTCTTCATAGAGAAGCCAAAATTGTCAACTTTATCAAGATTAATCCAAAAACTCCAGAATGCTTAAGTTACTTTTATGAAATAGGGACATATTTCATATATATTTTCTTTTGCACCAAGAAATTAAATTACTATCCCGGAATAAATTATAGACGCAGCTACTTGAATTTCGACATTAAATGGTCTTTTTTGGAGGGAAAGGCGTGCTCTTAAAGATCTTGGTTGCAGGATTTTCGATTTTGAATAAATACCATACCTTCCATGTTTGAATGATTATTTCCCTCAGATTAATACTATGAATCATAGGTCTTCAACTTAGGTTCAGCGGAACCCTAGGTCTTCAACACGGGTTCCGCAGAAGATTACTAAATGCTTAATCAAAGCGCCACAATTTTAGTAAAATTTTAATTTTTATAAAAGACAAATTCTTAAAGACAGTTTCCTTGTAAATATAAATATAAATAAATATTTTATGGATAAAAAAATTCTTACATTTCCCTAAAGTCACGTACATTAAGTCACGTCAAATACATTGTAAAGTCACGTGTTGTTGTAAAGTCACGTCAAATACATTAATCGAGACGCATTATGTCAGATATTAGTCTGCATTCTTTGGTTCAGGTAAAGAATCGTCCACTGATTTGGCCACTTGTTTTACTATTTTCAAAGTATGAGGTAGAATTGACGCCACTCATTTAAAATCGATATTTCGAACAAATTGCATTTTGAAGGAATATATTGAATGTTTTCCTGATTTGCATAATATTTTAGTAGATGGTAACAGTAAGGCCGATAAAAATTGGTTTGGTTCAAAATTTATCAGATCTACAAAAAAAAAGAACAAAAAATCATTTCCTAAATTCTCTGTTCTAAAAGAAAATTATCTTTGATCCAAAATCTTTTTTACGACTGTTACACGTTCTAACTCCTAATAAAAGAAAGAGAACAACAAATTGATATATTGACCGTCCCTCAAACGAAATTAAAATTTAGTCAAGTTGATATTATGCATTTTTTATCTGACATTAAAAAAGAATATTCTGAAATTGCGAAAAGAATTGTGAAACATCTATTGTCATTTGTTTTAACCTCTGCTTGTGAAAGATCTTTCTCTTTCTGTGCTGCGACAAAAAAAAGTACAGACTCAGACTTAATACTGAAAATGACATTAGTTTGCAGATTTAATTATTCTAGACGTAAAACTATTTTGCAATAATAAACAATCATAGCCAAATCATTAAAAAATTTTATTTTTATTAATTCGGTATAATTAAAAATATTGTTGCTTTATTTATTGTTCATCGAATATATTTTAGAAAGTAAAAAAAAAACTTTTCTATTTAACACCTTACCATTTATTATTTTAATCAGATGTTTCTATTGTGATAAAATAGAACTACAACAATAATTGTGTACATTTGAGTTGGATAAAGCTTTGATATCCTATATTTTCTTCTCTTTGACCAAGAGGTTCCTGCAAGAAAATGGTAAGTGAAATGATATTCGTCGCCAATAGCCCTCCCTTTGCTCCTCAGTGCGGCGTTAATAGGCAGTCACAATCCATATAACTAGTTACAATAATTTTACTTTATCCCAACTGTGAAAAGGATCTAATGATTTTCACCTTAAGTTTATTGCATAATTATTATTATTAGAAAGAGAAGAAAACCGCCTTGAATGTTCATTTGATGTTTTCCATTCCCTACTATTTCGCAACTTAATTGTTTCTCACACCGTTTTCGAGTAATTCGTAATGCAAAATGTCATTTCCATCTGTTGATCAACGTTTAACTCGGAATGATTAATTGATTGTTTATTAATATAGCACTTGGAAGTAACAGATTGTTGCTGAGGAGCATTGCATTTTGTTCCTCGGTCAAGATACGACGTCTCGAGACTCGACAGAGTTAACGTGTCAGCCCCATTACGCGGCGTGGCTAAGGAAGCCTTGCGGTCATGTCGTGAATTCACTGACAGCGCTTTTCGTTAAGTCTTGGGTTCGAGCCTTGATGATACAAAGGACCCTCCATGTAGCTGGCGCTCGAGCATGTTAAATCTGTTGCACCTCAAAGTCATCCTGTGTAAGTTTGGAAAGGAAAGTCCCAGCTCAGTTGTCTTCCTCGTCACTTTACAGATGTTGAAAATTACGAGGTCCGCTGTCAATGCCCCTCTTGTTGCTTCTAGTGCGACATTATAAAAACCAATCACTCAATCCCATTATTTTTAGTAGCACTAGGATTTGAACCAAAGAATGGACGGACTCATCGATGATCGCTTGGCTTCCTCAAAAATACGGTAAACCTTAGAATCCCAATTAAAATATCCACTTTTAACAAACGCCCCTCAGCATACTTAATTTTTTTTAAAATTTTTTTAAATAAGGTCAGAATATTTTTTAGACTAAATTTATTGTATAACATTGGAATGTTACAAATTTCCAATAAATTGCCTCAAATTTTTATTAAAAACCCTAATATTTATGTAAAAATATCGATTTCCAAAATGAAAGACATTTTTATTACCATAATTTTATAATTTTCTTCAAAAACCGAAATCGGAAAATACGAGGCAAGTTTTTTAAGTAAGTACCGTTTTGAAATTAAAAGAAGACGTGCAAAGATATCGCAATAATTTTATTTTTACATGAAAGCCTGTACCTTAATCTACTTTTCTACATAATTTCCGTGAATATTGAGGCACTTGTCACAACGTGGCACCAGTTTTTGAATACCCTCCTCCTAAAATTCTGCCGCCTGACTTTTTAACCACTGTATCACAAATGTTTTGATTTCGTTATCGTCTTGAAGACGCTGACCGCCCAGGTATTTCTTCAAGTGCAGTAATAAATGGTAGTCGCTGGGCGCCAGATCAGGGCTGTATGGAGGATTATCTAGAGTTTCCCATTTAAAAGATTTGATGAGATCTTTGGTCCGATTAGCCACATGTGGACGGGCATTGTCATGCAGCAAAACGATACCCTTACTCAACTTGCCACGTCTTTTGTTCTGGATTGCACGACGCAGATTGATCAATGTCTCACAATAAGACACTGCATTGATTGTCTCATTACGAGGCAGAAACTCCACTAGCAATACTCCTATTCTGTCCCAAAAAACTGTGCACATGATTTTCCGGGCAGAAATTGTTTGCTTAAACTTCACTCTTTTGGGTGATGATGAATGTCGCCATTCCATGGATTGTTGTTTCGATTCTGGTGTGTCGTAGACCACCCATGTTTCGTCACCAGTAACAATTTGGTCTAAAAAATCTTCACCTTCATTGCGGTACCGCTGATGGAAAGTCAATGCACTGCCTAAACGTTGGGTTTTGTGCAAATCCGTCAACATTTTTGGAAACCAACGTGAACACAATTTCCGGTAATTCAAGTTCTCGTTCACAATGCGATACAAAACACTACGAGAACATTGAGGAAAGCAGTCGGATAATGATGAAATTGTAAAGCGTCTGTTTTCTCTCACCTTTTCGTCCACTTTCTGCACCAAATCTTCATTAACAACCGAAGGACGCCCTCTCCGTTCTTCATCATGCACATTTGTGCGGCCATCTTTAAATGCTCTCACCCATTTCCTTACCATTCCATCACTCATAATGTTTTGTCCGTAAACTTCACAGATCTCACGATGAATATCGATCGGTTTTACGCCTTTACCACTAAGAAATCGTATAACAGCTCGTACTTCACAATCAGCGGGACTCACGATTGTCGGAGGCATCACTCAGTAAACAACGTATACAATGAAGAATCAGACTGTAATGGCGTCAGTGCGTAGACAAGAGATGTAGGTAACCAACGAGCATACGCGGAACGCCGACCGGAACGCTGCGGCGGCGGAATCGCAAAACGGTACTTACTCAAAAAATATGTCTCGTATTTTCTTTTATGCCTGATGTGTATTTTTTTTACAAATAATTATATTACTCTAAAATGAAATTTTCAAGATTATTGTCATTTACTCCCTTTGGTAATAAATCGAAATAAATTTAGAAGCACACTATCTCACTTACCTTAAAATTTGTATAAATTCAAATATGTTCATTTTTAAAATGCTTTAAAATTATAGTTAACTGTTTATTAAATGCTTTTACTTTAAATCTTCTTAAATATTACAAATAAAAATTTAAAAAAAGATCGGTTCAGTTGGTACTTCTATCGTTCAAAACTGACAACTCACAGCAACGAGAGGACATTGAGCGTCACCATGGTACACGATGGGTATTAAAATGCCATTCGAACCCTTGAAGCGATTAAAAATAGCTGACCTTGATTGTATAATCAATAACATTAAATTACTTTGGCTTTTAACCCTTTCGGGAGGGAACGCCTTGGCGTTGGACGTTCCGTAGGGATGGAGGAGTATCGAAAGGAACTGGCGTAACATTCGGGGCGTGTGAATCGCAAGCCTAAATTAGAAGACAAAACACACAATAAAAAAATTTCTTAATAATGTTATAAATTTTGGTAAAATTTCAGATTATTAATTAAGCTGCAATAAATTTTTAAATTAGTGTTTTTAATTAACTTTTTCCTATCATTTATAGAAACATGTATATAAAGAAGCGCTTACTTTGAGAAATAATTTTCAGAAGCACTATTGAAATTTTACCGAAATTTTAGTGAAAAAACATGAACAAAGTTTAAAATTAATGAGGAAAAATATACAATAAGGACTACTTAATCAAGAAGTAACAAAACTTAATATGAACACCGAGTGTGGTAATCCTCGGATCGCGGAGAAAAGCAAAGTTCTGTTTTGTCTGTCTGTGACAAAATGTCCGCATCACAATCACTGGAAATAATCTTACTTATAGGTTACTTATATTTTGAACCATAGACTCGTTTGAACGATATTTACTTATATTTAACAACTATAAATTCGTTTGAGATTTTTTAAAAGTCATTTAATTAAAAAATAGTATATTCTTCGTATACAAAACGTTACTTAACATCTGCATTTTTACCGATACCAAACGAATGATTATTTTAAATACTTCTTTTGTAACAAATATTGCATTTTTTTTCTCGTTTTACTAAGCTGGTTTCTTACTCTTTTTGAAACAAATTCCTTCTAAAAATCGGAATCATTTTATAGTTTCATCTCAGAAGATATTGTCTATCTCTACGTCTTATTTCAATTATACATCAGATAGTGATGTCGGACATATATTTGAATCAAACATACGCAACAAAAAAAAATTAATTTAAAGTAAGTGCCTGACGAAAAACTTGAAGAAAAAAAATAACTGATCGTAAATTGAAAATATCTCTAATCAATAGGTAAAAATTCTGACTGTTTTGAAAATTTCATGTTTTTATGTTTTTAAAAGTAGACAAGCCCCATTTTTAAATATATATTTCTTAAAACAATACCTAATTTTCGAGGATCGTTCAGTAAATCCTTAGAAAATCTAAGAGATGGTGCTCTATAAAAAGTAAGAATTATGACTCACTAGAGACATGTATAAATCTCATTCATTTCCTCCTTTTTTTTTATTTTTATTTTCGATTGAAACGAGAAATTTATGCTTATTTAGAGAAATAGGAGGGACTGAGTTTCAAGCAGTGGTTAAACACTTACGAGGGAGAGACCTAAGAATAACCGGATTGTGAAAGCACGCGGCTATTTCTAGGCGTTTAAGAGAATTCTCCTGCCTGTTAGTTCTTGAAGAGACCTTCCCAAATCTGTTGCCCTAGCACTGTCTGCGAAGAATGTTGACTTTTGATAATAGTGTCGTTGTTCTCAACTGTTCTCGTTTGCCTCCCTCGAAATCGTGAAGGAAGATTTAAAGGAACAAAGGGTGTGCTTGAAATTTCACTTCCTGTTTGAAAAGTTTCCTACAAAAACTCATCAAATGCTTCAACAGGTTTTCAAGAAGGATGTTATGAACCATATACAAGTTTCTTTTGTGGTTTATGCGCTTTAAACGTGGTGAGGTGAGTATTGAAGACCTGCTAGCTCAGTGCGTACTTCACCATATCGAAACGACGAAAAAGTTAAAAAAAAAATCCGCTAACCAGGATCGTTGTTTCATGATTTCAAAATACTCAGGAGGGAGTTGGAACTCGTGCTAACAGATTTTGATTGCAGATTTATAACCAGGCATGTTACAGGCACGTTTTTTCCTCGCTTGCTCTTAAAGGATCGAATAAACAGAAAGTCTGAAATTAAGCCTGGTTTTGAAAAATCAGTTTGAAAGTGATTCAAACTTTTGGACCAAGATCATCACAGGTGATGAGATTTGGTGTTACCGATATGTCTCTGACACAAAGTAAGAGTCTTGCCACTGGAAGACCTCCAGCTATCCTCTTCGACCAAAATATGTAAGACATGTGAGACCGATTGAGAAAATGATGATCATTGTCTTTTTTGATGTTCTTGGAATTGTGCACAAGACATTTGTACCCTCTGGTCAAACTATTAATGAACACTTCTGTTTGGAAGATGTTTGCGAGAGAATGTGCGGAAAAAACGCCCGGCACTCTGGTTAGATTCTCTGTTTTAACAACGTCCCAGCACACATAGCTTTGTCTGTGATCAGCTGTTTAAGCTCTCATTGAGGACTATCACTCTCCACCCTCCATATTTGCCAAGTCGAGCCCGTGTGATTTTTTTTTTTCTTTTCCCCAGTATAAAAAAAAATTAAAAAGCAAAGTTTTCCGATTATGTAAGGTGTAACAACAGAATCGCAGTAGAAAATGAGCGATTTCAAATTAAAAAATTCCATAGGGGCTTCAAATAGTTGGAAAAAGATTGTATGAGTGCATAGTATTTAATGGATAGTACTTTGAAGGTGGCTGAAGGATTTTGTAAGAAACTTAACAAATTAACTTATCAGGGCAAAAGTCTGGTTATTTTTGTGTTTCCCTCCTCCCCTCGCATACTTAAAAGGCTTAAGACCGAAGAAAATCAAGGTTGAGTTGGATGAAGACACATCTGTTCCTGTGTTTGCAACTGCATACATTTGGAAAAATGACTTTAACAGTGCAAGAATATCCACAGAAGATGATGTCCTTCGGGACGTAAATTGGAAGTGACTACTCCCGGAATGATTGACAAACTGCACGGTATGGCTTTGAGTGATCGACAAATCAAAGAGCACGAAATAGTTGAAGCCACTGGTATATCGCAAGATACAGTGTTTTGAATTTTGTACCGAAAATTGGGTGTAGAAAGATGGTTTCTATTCCACAAGTTTCTCACATCCTGCCCTGGGGGAAAGGATTTATAAAGAGACACATATTTATTTCCGAAAGCATGTCTTTTTTCCGAACAACATCAATGGGCTAGGAATTCATAAATGGATCTTGTTTCCTGTGAAATTAAGCACACAATAGTTATAAATGTAAGATCTGTGGTAAATCCGACGCTTATAAAAAAAAAGTCTGAATGAACATAGTCGACTGAATACTGGTGAAAATCTCTTGAAGTGTAAATGGTGCTCGAAGCAATTCACCAAAAAATCTAAATACGAAGATCATCTTCGTGCTCATACTGGACAAAAAACTTTCAAGTGTGATATCTGCGGGAAAGGAGTTGCTCAAAAAATTAATCTCCGATCACATCTTCGTATTCACAGTGGTGAGAAGTATTTCAATTGTGATTAACACATCGATCAATAACTCCCGAGTCTAACATTGAAAACAACTTTTTTTTTGTAAATTTTTTTTTATTCATCAACATAACACCTTTTGTTAATCACCTTTTAGGGTGATACAATCGTTCCAACGCTTTTCCAAATCTTTTTTTTTTTTTTTTTTTTTTTTCGCAAGAAATCTTTTTTGTTGCGAGTAAATAGCGAAAAACAGCTTTCTGAATCATCGACTCGTTGCTGTTTTTGTTCCATCGAAAGCAATCGTGGCACCCACTTGGAAAAAACCTTTTTCACTTCACTTCAAAAAACCTTTTTCAGTAAATACACTTCCATATGATATCTGTGTCATCTCAGCAATCTCACGGAGCTTCAATTTACGATCTTTCATTATAATTTTTGTCACTTCACTCAAATTTTCCGGTGTAACGGCTTCCACAGGTCTACCCGAGCGTTCCGCGTCATTTGTGTCGGTACGACCACATTTAAACTCGGCAAACCACCGACAAATCATTGCTTTTGATATACAAGAGTCCGGGTAACATTTTTCAATCCATTGTTTCGCTTGCACGGTGTTTTTACCCATTAAAAAACAATGTTTTATCAGAACACGAAACTCGGTTTTTTCCATTTTTTAAGCAAACTACAAAACGACTTTACTCCAACCTCCATAACTCAGCTGTTTCTGGTCCGATCGACTTAAAAGTTTGACACGTTTCAAGCAAAGGTTCGTACTCTAGAAAGACCTGGTTACTGGTTTACTACGAGTGCCATCTCTGGGTTAGTCTCGGGAGTTATTGATTGATGTGTTACACTCTGTATTATCCATAAACATTACTACAACAACCCAAGCAAATAACAATAAGAAAAAGAAGTAAGAACTGTTATACAGTCACAGAAACATCAAACAGTAAAAAAAAAATTTAAAAATAAATAACAAGGAAAACATCAAATCTCAATAGGATCACAGCGCAAATTTTGAA
>BMAW01060549.1:0-13039 GCA_019974015.1 Nephila pilipes | reverse complement strand
GATAGGTTAACACATTCTTTTTTATTCATTTCACACTAGCTAACCTTTCAATTTATCTGTCAATCAGGTGCAGATATATGTTGTTGATTTTGATTATTAGTGTTTGTACTTTAATAAAGGTCTTTATTCATAGATTTCCAGTTTCCTTCTTCCGATGAGATAGTTTCAATAAACCTAATTTGAGAATTAGTATTAAAACATGTTAGGGTTGTGATCAATATCCTTCTCAAAACAAAACAAATATTAGAAAAATCATATAGAAAAATAATATCTTAATATAAATTCTCTCTCTCACTGAATCTGGTGGCCACGATATCCTAGTGGTTATGGTCACAGACTAACTAGTAGCAGGTTGTCCTCATCGAGTCGTGGATTTGAGCCTTGATGACTCTCAAGAAATTCATCGAGTCGGATTTGATGCACTTTAAATAAGCAGAGGTCTAAACTATTTTCAGTAGAAAAGTGTGGAAGGTAAGAGAAGGAGGTGCCACCTCATGTGCCGCCCTTGTCATTTGACCGAGGTTCCCATTTATAAGAGTTCCGTTGCCAATAGCCCTCGTGTTGCTTCCAGTGGGACGTTAGTAAATCGAATTTCAACCCTGTACCTAGTTTTTGACAGATTAGCTGGCCTAAGAATATCTTAAAGGCATCCAACAACTCCAAATGAAAATTTTTTGTAACCAAACTGGAAAACCCAAAAATTCAAAAAGAAATAAGTTGACAAAAAATCCCAAAACCGGAAAAAAATTAATAAAAAGTGTTCATATTCACACAGAGGAATATTCAATCTGTCCCTATAGAAAAAAAATCTTAAAAATAATGTAGAATGTATATATAAAAGAAAGAATATATGTGAAATTCAACTCAATTTTTGAAATTGTAATTAAATTTAATGTAAAGAATGTTATATTTATAAGTAATTTCGTTAAATTTAAAGTTACAAGTGCAGTAGGTTAAAGTTACAAGTGCAGTAGGTTAAAGTTACAAGTGCAGATGCTATAATTATTTCTAAATGCAAATTTTATTTTCCTTAGACAAATATACCGTTAAAATATGACTTCCATTATTTTTGATTAAAAAAGTAAGGAGACAATTTAAATTCAGTATAAAATGAGCTCATTTGTCCTCGTTGAAGACGTCTGGGTTAATGTTAAATATGTGTTTTTGTCAGCATCAGTCTAATTTTACATTAGAGCAGAACTTACTTTTCGAATTCCTCAAGAATAAAGAAATTTGGCTTAGGGGCTTGCCAGTATTTTCTGAACCTTATTCGCAGACAATAAAACGTCTTTATTATTTTTAAAGCATTGCATTTGTTTGCTTTTATATTATATATAATTTGCATTATTTTTTCTTAAAATTAACCAACAAGCGCAAATTATTTCCAGGAACTCATTATATGAACTAATTCCTGTTAAATAGTTTCTTAGGATGAATATTTTCCTCATAAATTATTTTCAAGTTTTAGTTTGCTCCTCAAAAATGTTTATCTCTTAGAGAAAGAAAATTATTCAACTTTAATTGTTTAGAAATGTACATAGGCAAAGATAGGCTAGATGTAATATTTTTAATAAAAGAAATACGTTAAAACAGCGATATCTTAAAACTTTGATAAAACTGCAACGAACTGTTTAATAAAATGGCGTGGTAGAAATCAAATTTTTTAAAAATATTCAGTTATAAAGGTAGAAACAAGTTAAATGAAAATTTTAAATTACGTATTTAACTTCTAATAAGATTTATTAAGTGAATTTCATAATTTGTTTAATCTTAGTCTCTAAATTGTAATTCTTATTCTTAGGAATTAAGGAAAAGAAATTAAAGGAGAACTATACATCTTAGATTTTTAAAAATATTTGAATATAATTTTATTATGTTCTTTCGTGTTTCTGATTGTTATTTGCATATAAGGTAAATTACTTCTATAAGAAATATTTATTCTATCCTTTGCTGACTAAGAAAAACTACTTTGTTCTCCAAAAATATATTCATAAGTTTCACCAAACTGTCCGTTTGGATTTTAGTGGCTATTTATATTCATGGGGAGACAATATCCAGTTTTAAGGAAAAGGAATCATTTGCAAAGCGACTTTACACTGATATTCTTCCAAATTTTTTTTTGTGTAAAAAAATACCTAAACTAAGTGCATAATATCTTTCTTGATATTTCGAAGTCATAAATTATACCGCAGTCAACTAAATATGTATCATATGAGAAATTTTAAACTATTTAATACATTCTTAGTGAGAAAGAGTACTACCTTTTAGGAAGTTGTAAATTTTAACCCTAGAACACTAGTGTACGTAACTTTTACGTGTTGTCTTCCTTTATTGGTTCTTTTCTGGCTTTTTTCTTCCCTCCGATTTATTTGTTTGATTTTGACTGCTTCGAGGCTTCACTTACTAGGCTGAATGCACAGTGGTTTGATTTTTTCGTTTACGGTTCATTTGTCTCGCTTCATGAACTAAAAATCACCACGTGAATTTTACATGTCGCTAGTAATACACGACTTTTTAAACACGTAACTTTAACGTAGTCCTGGTGATAGAGTCTATATTTTAAAATTGTGAATGGCGTATATAAAAGTGTTTCTATTCTTATTGTGTACTGTGTTGAAGAAATGGCCAAGCGACGCAAGTACTTCACGGATGAAGTAATTAAAGACATAATTTTTTAATCTGAATACAGTGAAGTGGCGGTAATGTTGAATTTGATGAAGACATGAATGTCAGTGATGCTGATCCAAATTATATTTCTGATGACAAAATAGAGATTAGATCTTGATTTAGTGATTCATTCCCCGATACAAGAACTTGAATGCAATGGTGATATGGACAAAAAGTAAAAACATAAAATTGAATTACATGTTCGAAAGAAAATAGAAATACTACAAATAGCCAAAATATAAATGAATAAAGCTTATGATATATTTTTTGGATGCTGACTTAATAAAAGGAATAAATGTTTATGAGTAGTATACGAAAATAAATGTAAACACTAAACATAAGACTAGCTCAAAAAATATTGTTCATATTGGAACAGGTCCAGTTGCTGATCGATCAGATTAGCAACTGGATCAGCTACAACACATCGATTTGCTAAAGACCAATCGATTGTTTTGTTTATTTCCGTTGTAGTAAAGAAAGAAATAGTCACACAAAAGCAGAAACAAACCGAAAGAAGATAGGTTACGTAAATATTATGGATGGTTCCCTAAATAATTTAAATTACGATGAACTCAATGTATTGTTCAGAAATATTAATACTAACTTCAGCTTTACAAGATAAACATTTGTCAATAAAAGTTATGTTTGATGTAACTTATTCTCGTGTAAGGTATAGAGGAGCATCAGATCCAAGTGTCGACAAGCTATATACGGAGAATACCAGAAGTCATATCCTTCTGTATAGACATATAATTGTATTGGTAACTAATTATTAAGTAAATGTTTTTTTCAATTTTGTAGATTACGTTAAATTTAAAAGACAAACGACTTTCATCATATTTAAAACCAACATTAATGCAATATAAGCAAATAAAACTAATTTTACGTGAGCATGTAAATGTTACGTATCTCTATGATAGCGGCATATATAAACACGCCAGTGCTCTTGAGTTAAAAAATGCAAATAATAATAATAAAAACATGCATGAGCAAGCTATTAATTACCAATATTTTATCAATATTCTCATTTATAAGCTGAAATGCTAAGTTTAAAATAGGCTTCTAGTTAAGTTTAATTTGCCTTAGGCTTGATTTACTTTGAAAGGTACAAGTCTTCTTTCTCTGTAATTGAAGTTTGTTGACTATATTTGCAGGTATAAGTGAGAGGTGGCACCTGTGTCATTAACAATATTGACATTGTCAAGTGAAATGGGTAAATATCCCAAGTTAGCTAGACTTGGAGCTGTTGAAGTATGTGGTTTGGTTGAGAAATGTCCGAACACTTGTAAGATTCATTGTACTGGGCCATGGGCCTTTGTACAAGTGTTTTCATTTCCCCTAAGATTTTGTTCAGGACTAACAGAGTTTCCTGTACACTGGGAAACAGAGTTATACATTGGTAAGTTACTCAAACAACTAGGTTGCATCAAAGGACACGTTTACGACCAATGATATGCATTTAGAATGTCTTATCTAGTACAAATTATACATAGTAAAGGTGACAATCCCTGCTGAAAATGAGTTATGATTTGGTCTATTGCAAAAATATGGACAAGAATTAATGACATTGTTTGGAGGTAGCCTTGAGTAATTTTGAAAATTAGGCCTGAAATACTTTGATGTTCGAGGTATAAATGGTGTTGGTTGTCTGGTCATAATAGGTGCAGGTGGTCTATTATGATGAATTGGTATACTTCTAATCTTAGTTTCATTGTTTCTGACTCTACTTGATTCAGTAGTAGATACTAGTATCTTGAAAAGTTTAGCCATAACTGTGGGTCATTCTGAGGTGTAGTTAGGTGCATTGATTGTTACTAGTTGTTTTAAATTTCTTGGCAACCCATCTGTCAAACCTTCTAAAATTAATAGAGGTGAAAGCCCCGATATTCTTACTCAATTTAATTATTTATAGAAGTATTCTGATAGTATCTCATTCGGATTAAACTTATGTTGAGAAAAATTAGTAAAATTAATTACGCTGGGCTCAAGAAATTTTTCAGTTAGAACACCACAAAGATCATTAAAATTAGAAATATTCAAGCATTAATTAATATATTTAGTTATTGCTCATCCCTTCAAAAAGTTTGAATTATTTTTATTTTTCCGTTCTTCATCTCTATTATTATGCTTACATGCCTGATTAAAATGATTTAATCCTAATTCCATTTTCATCTCAGTATCAGGATCAAAAGGAATTATAGAAAGTTCATTAATATGTTTTTTCATCAATAGTATAATTTTTTTTCTTTTTCAGAGTTTTTGGGGCTATTTTCCCCTTCCATAATTATTTCAACACTGTTTACTATCTTTTTTAACCTTAATAACTTTAATTAACACTGAAATGGCATAGTAAATACATCAAAATTAGAATTATTCACAACATATGATATTGAACTTGTCAAGACCTTCAAACCCTCTAATTAAACTTTAAAATTTGTAAATCTTCTGATATCATAGCAATTAAGAATCAAAATTAAATCAATAATTTTTTTAATTAAACATCAAGCGATGATATTATTACAATTATCATCTTAACTTGAGATAAGACACAACATTTTCATAACAGAAAAAATCAAAATTTGTAATACATTACCTTACACCGAAGCAAACTATATAATATTTTTGTTCAAACCTTTGAAATAAAAAGGAATAAATTCAAAATTTGGAATATTACACAGCATAATTGACATTTCTTTTTTACTACACAGTATATTTATATCATAGAAAGAATTTTAATTATAAAAATACTGCTTACCGGAAGACCAAAAATAAGTTTCTTTTCGTATTCAATAAATGTTAAATTAAAAAAAAAAATCATAAATTAAATATTTGTTTTTTAATATTATTCATAACTTATTATAGCTTTACTCAATTGTTTTGCGCAAAAAGATTAAAGGAAAACTTAACTGAATGATCAGTTTACATAAATGGATGAGAATATTTTTCCTTTAAGTTGGACTTCACTGTTTCCGAAAGCTGGTGTGTTTGGTGTCTCTAAACAAATCACAGACGATTGAGACGAATTTTTCTTTAAGTTGGGCTCGCACTGTTTCTGAAAGCTGGTAGGTTGGTGGCTGTAAACATATTATCAACATCAAATTTGAATTGAACTCCAATGTATGATGATCAGCTAAGCTAATTCAGTGGCGATGAACAATCCTCTCTCTATCATTTTTTTTTGTCTAGCCGGCTGCAAGGATAACTATTGATCCTGCCAACTTTAACTGTCACAAAATAACGATTTAAAGCATTTTTAGTAGTTAAAGAATTTGAGTTGAATCCAAGTTCAAGCTCATGTGAAGTTTTTATTCCATATTCTTTGTGAGAGAGATTATAGCCTTAAGGCCGTAGATGCAATTCCGCTGTTTTAATGAGAATTACAGGAGCGCAGTAAAACATGAGATTTGTATAAACAATAATAATTATTGCTTGTAAAAATTTATGTTCTACTTCGGCCGGCCGACCTTGTAATCATTTTTGAAAAAAGCGGCTCAAGGTCGGCCGGTCGTGCCGAAGCGAAACAAAGAGCAGAAAGTTCTGAATTTACCTGGTATATTTCCTTGCATTCAGCACCTGCATTAGCGAGAGGGAAATGGAACGCTTTTTCGCTGTGCATCAAGTTTTCTAGTAGGTACTTTCCACCCTAGTCACAACAAACCACGTAGCATAGGTTTAGGATTCTTAGGAACTTGTGGTATAAACAGAGATTCTAGTAGGTATTATTTCTGACAGATTTACGACAATGGGAAAGTGGATTAAGTATATTTTACAATCACATGATCTAATACATAAAATGATAATTTGGAATTGGATCAGAGAATAAAATGAAATCTTTACTTTTGAATTAGGGAATAGAAAAAATTAGGATAATTTATTATTGTAAGAGACATTATTAAATTAAAATTAAATCATTACACACAGAGAGAGAGAGAGATGTACATATATATATATATATATATATATATATATATATAAATGTGTGCGTATGTGTGTACGTATGTACGATTGAAGTATAAGATTTAGAATTTGAAGCGTTCATCTAATCTCAAATATGTAAATTGGTGTTTGAATTTTGTATGAGTTGTACTTCAATTCCATTAGCAATTTAAGGAAAATTTATCATTGTTATAATATATGCTGGAAAATTCAAATATTGCGAAGGATATCAAGTATTAATGGTAGATTAATTATAAAATCACGCACCGCACACGGAAACCTACTAAGAATGATCTTTATTTATGAGAGAATGGTATTGATATGATTGTATGATCTGATATCCAATTGAATAATTTTTTCAAAAAAAATGTTATTATTTTTCTCTTTTAATAAATTTTATTTTGTCCCTCATTTATTTATTGAAATATAACAATTGTTCTAAAATTTAATCATTTGAGATTTTTGTCTTGTTTGAATCATATGAAATATCTCCTGTATTTCCTTCGTTAGTCTGAAATTTTACATGTAATTAACGATTTGCGCAATTTTTTAATATCGTGTAATTGTTACGCAGGCAGAGAATAAAGGGGGAAAATGATAATCGCATTCATATTTAACAGGTATGTTTGAGTATTATTTCTTGTTCTCAGTTTGCAAAAAGGTAATCTGAGAAAGTTTCTAAGCTTTAAGTACTTTAAAATAATCTTCTTTCTTCTCCTTTGTACTATATTTTCATCCTTTTAAGACCTGCATAAGATTTTGCGACAAAAAGTAAACTTATAATATTAAAAACTTTAAATTTGAAAACGGAAATAATAGAAGATTTAGTTTTCGCTTTTTAATACTGCTTTTGAATACCAAGAAAGGAGTCCTGGAATTCAATGATAACGAATTTAAAAAAACCTGGGTGGGTTATTCTTTCAGAAATATCTTATAAAAAAAACTAAAATGCTACGTGTTTTACTAGAGTTATCTTAATTTTTGAAGGGATTTCAGTGCTGTTATATTTGACAACTATTATGAAACAAATCATGTAAATGAATTACATTACTGTTACTATTGCTATGACCATTTGAAGTGGAAAATGTTTAGAAATTTTAAGAACTCGAAATAGTATACAAAATCAACAGAAATAGTATACAACAATCAACAGAAATATTACTTTCATAATAACATACATATGTTGAATATATTTAAATACAAATGTATTAAATATCAGGATTGTTTAATTACAATTTAGAAATAAATTGATATATTCCTAAGTTTGATTCTTAAATATTAAAATTTTACGTTCTGTTATTTCAATGTTTGCTGTAATAATTAGATCATAGAAAGCAAAGCGACTAGTGAAAAAATAATACAATTAAGGACTCAAATAGATACATGATTTATGTTTTAACTGTTTGAAACAATAAATATAACACAGTTTAAAAAATCTTCTAACCAGACTTATAGATAAAGTAAATTTGTCTTAATAATGATGCGCAGAGCTTAGACTTATTTTAATTAATACTTACGAAAGTATAACTTGAAATAAAATAGCTTTCTCACTCAAAATAAAATGTTTAATGCAAATTATTAAAAACAAAAAATTGGTACTTTTTAAAATTGTTCAAACCATAATATAAGCATACGTGCTTTTGATATTTTATACTTTAACTTGGTATTATTAACTCTTTAACTTTGAGAGCAAGAAATTTAAGAGAAAAATATATTTGAGAGAAAAAGAAACAAAATATATTAGAGAAGGTATATATGAAACATAAAAAATGTATTAAAGAAAAGAAAAAGGTGAGATACTGTACGTAAACAGAGCAGTTGCAATTACTACAGTTACATTTATAAAAACTAGTTGTGTATGTAAAACTTACCTAGTTAAACCTCTCCTGAACAAAAAACACACCTAAATATTCGCTTTTATACTTACATCTCGAGTTAAAAAGAAAAATCATGTCACATTATTTTCAAATTCGCAAAAAAAAGCATTATTTTAGAATGGCGTAAGAACAGCATGAGAAAGTTCAAATAATGCACTTAAAAACAAGAAAAAAATAGGATGAAAGACTCTTATTTTGAACCTCGTATTTTGTTTACCTCTTATTTCGAACATAATACTTATTTTCAAAATTCACTAGTCTGAGCTTTGTGTTGGAGCATTTCGCTAAAAAGAATGTTTTGGAGTCATGGGAAATATAAAATCTAACAAACAAACCAATATATTGCAGTTAAAAAGAATTTTAGACAAGAGATTTGATTCTTATGTTTTCATTTGACACGGTGTTAATCGTTCGCGTTTCTTGACGTCACACTTAGAAACAGCACGGGGATTATTGGTGGTGGACATTATGATTTTCAATCACTGTGAATAATGTTAAACACTCCTGAACAGGCACTCCTAAATTCCAAACCACACCTCGCTTGACATAGGACTTCGTCAATGACGTGATTACTCGTTCATTTTATAAAATAACCGTTTAAGGAATACTTAGAATACTTTACAATTTTTGAATATGTAATAGTATTAATTTTTAATCACACAGTTTTTAAATTCGTATCTGTATGTTATTTTATTTGTAAATTTTAGAAAAATGTTTATTTATTATTAAAGATTAATTATTCTGTTAAGTACAACAATTATTTTGAAAAATAAAATGTACTCTAGTTAGATGCTATTTACAAGAGAGAAAACTCTAAAAACAACATATATTCACCAAAATTATACAAAAATATTGCAATATTGAAGGATAGACATTTAATACTTATATACAAATTATTTCGTTACTATAATGATATAACAGAACTAAAATTTCAAAGCATTCGTCTAATAAGCGCAATTATTTTCTCACAATCTGCCAGCAGAATTTTTCTTACAATTGCTTGGTTTTCTTTCCATTTTAAGTTTAACCCGTTCAATTTCAGCGTATCTTTTTTGATACGCTCGCCTTTCCTATCCTATGTCCAGCGTATCACATTAGATACGCTCCGTGAGTGTCTTCTACGGCCCAACGTATCAATAGAGATTCGCTTGAGGAGAATGATTTATTTCATTTTTTAGTGTTACTATATGTCGTTACAATGCTGCAAAATTTATATAAATAGGTTATTTGGAATGTTGACCTCGGTTATATGGGGTTAGATTTCACTTCTGGCTATCAGGAGGGGGGGAGTGATTGTTAAAAGCACGTGCTGCGGCGCAGCTCTTTAAATGTAACAACATGATTTAAAAGGTGCACTTTATTCGGTTTGCTTTTTTCTTTCTTGCTTTCTACTTAGAAGATCGAATGAGAATTTAAGGATGTTTATGAGGGTTACAGCCTTTAGTAGCAGATGCTCCCAACTGTTCGTTTCATTCGGTTGGCTTTTATTTGTAGCGACAGTCATGACGAAAAGAAAGTATATATCTGATTCTGAGATTTGCAAATTAATGAATGAATCTGACGGTGATGTGAGGAAAAATAATCGAAATCTGTACATAGCCATTAAATGAAAAAAAGGACGATGAAGATGTGCCCTTTGCTCAAAATTTTGCGTGAAGCGTCAAAAGTTAACAAAATATGTGTGTAAGTCATGTGACGTTGGACTATGTGTTGGAAGAATTTTTTCTTTTAAAAATACCAAACAGCAAAATAAGATTCATTTTTTATACCTTAATATTCCATGTAATGGTACGTCACTACACCATGAAATTTATGTAACAAATGTAAGTATATTTTATATTTTCTTTTAAGATATGATTGTTAATGTAATAATTTTATGTATAAAACATACAATTTTAGATTAAATCTTTTTTTCTTTCGTATATATTAAGTTTCATGCATTTCAAATAATATAAGGAAAAACCAAAATATTCCAATGAATAGCCGATTTTAGAGGAATTTTTTTCACGAATTAGGCTTAATATCTAAAATCGTCTGGGTACAGCGTGACACTCCGTGGTAAGAAGCTGCAGGCCCAGAGAAGCATTCTTTTTTCTCCCTCCGGTAGCGAAAGGGTTAAAAAGAAAAGAAAAAGATCAAAGTCTTCATCATTTAAAAAATTTCAAGCTTATAACCATATAGACTTACAAAGAGAAAAAATAATTTTGATAACGGAAAAATAACACAACAATAATGTTTATTAATTTTTTACTTAAAAAAAATATTGTTAGTTTAGGTAATTTACTCTCGATTATTGAAATACAAAAGTTTATTATAATTTTTCACAGTATTGATATATATGTGTAATGGTATTACTTGTGAAATCCCATTTATAACGTTTATGATGAAATTATTTTATAATTTTGCATAAAAACAAAATGAATAATACAATTTATTATTTTATGTATGGAAAAATATTTTACTGTCTAAAAGATCCGTTTTTGGATACCTATGCCTATAATAAATACTTGTATTCGAATTAAAATGCTAAGAATTTAAAAATATTGAAAATATTCTCTTAAATTCATCTACATGCAGACTGATGGAGTAAACTAACTTTATTTCAATTTAATAAACCTAAAAACAGTGTAATTATATACATAAGTATAGCTGATAGTATTAGTATTAAGGAAAAAATATTTTTAGCTTAATAACAAAGTATATTCTAGAAATTATGTGACTTGCTTAACTATTGTGAATGGAAAAAAATAAAAGCTTAATAATATTAAGAACATAAAGGAAATATGTCAAATGCATTCAAAACAAAAATATCTTAAGATATTGAAAAGTAATTAAATGTGTTTCAAAATAAATTATTATAGCTTAAGTTCCTGTGATAGAAATTTAATTAAATCCTTTTTTCTCTTTTAATAATAAAAAATTAAAATCAATTCTTAATTTTTCTTCCACTTCATATGAAATTTCTTTTACGAAAACAATGCAAAAAACAATTTTAGCGTATTATATATTTTGACACATAAAATTGAATCTCTGATTTTGAAATTCTTATAATATCGTTAAATATCAAAAACATCCTGAAAAGGAAAAAAAGCAACCAATTTTGTCTAAAATTAAAATGTATATTCCTTTTTATGATTTGTCTACAGATAGAAATGAATAATAAGATACTTGTACTATTAAATTATATTTGTAAAAAGAATTGAATTTAAAAGAAAATTATTTGATTAAAGAATTCCGTTACACTCACAAAATTAGTAGGAAAGGATGTTAAATAACATATTTGACTCCTAACCTTCTTATTTACTAAATTGCATAGACGTATATGTTCACATAAAATCTTGAACACTACTGTCTTACATACACTGATCTCCAAAAAGCAAGGCACAATCTTTTCCTGGTTTTGCATCTTGCCTTTTGAATCCTAATTATTTGTTTCAGTCATTCTTATTATATCAGCGGCTGTTATATCTAATTTGACTAATAGATATTCATGAAACATTACGTGCGCAATTTAAATCAGAGGAGTAGAAAAATTACTAATTAACTTTAACTCTCCCTGCATATTTACTCTACCTCATCGCGACTGAATCCTAGTATATGATTAAATATTAAATTTCTTGTTTATCAAGTTATCTGTTTCGAGTGTAAGCTATTTCGTAAATACTATAAGTTCGACACTCTTTTCAACTCACTCTAACCAGGAATCAATTTTAAACCGCTTTAATCACAGAATATAAGTTACTGCAATGCAGTCGAATTCTATCAATTAAGCATTTGCCAGCTCCTCGCTATAATTTATCCCTCATTAATTTCAATTATATTTCGTTTATGTATCCTTATCCTCAATTCATCACATTTATTGAAAGAAGTTTGAAATTTATGCGATTCAAATGACAAAAAGTTGCCAAGGTCAGAAAAGAAAAATACGCGTAACTGTCTCTACCTA
Organism: Nephila pilipes; assembly: GCA_019974015.1. Taxonomy (NCBI): domain Eukaryota; kingdom Metazoa; phylum Arthropoda; class Arachnida; order Araneae; family Nephilidae; genus Nephila; species Nephila pilipes. Next base: position 613 of record BMAW01060549.1, on the reverse strand, counting down.
ATCAGTCTGAAATTACTTTTACAACAAAAGAAAATGGAATAAGAAAACAAACTTGAAAGAACCACACTTTAGCTTAACGAAATGAAATAATTGCAGACCGTTATATTCCTTTTTAGTTTCCAAGTAATCTCCAGCGTCATACAAAATGAACGCGAAATAAGTATTTCATTCTTCCAATGTGCGTCATCAATTAGTAATTTCCGAACGTAATACCTTGTGTCTCTAGTGATGACGTCTTAGAATTTTATGACGCATTTTGAAACTTTGCAATCAATTAATGTATAAAGAAGTTATTTCACTCTAATAGAAATCTCTTTGAAGACACGCTTTCTTACATAAAGTTAATAAGTTCTTTTTCATGTAAATACGGTATAATTAAGTAAATTAGTCTTGAATTTGAAATATCAATTTCATTCAAATAAAAATAATTCTTTGCTTGCTTTTGAAACTATTTAAGAATTTAAATATTTATTTTGAAATTGGAAAAAAAGTTATATTATTGTGAATTACATATTTTGAACAAAGTTGTACGAATTAATATTTCTTTATTTAAAATTTTATCATGAAATGAGTTTTTTATCTAATTTGTGAATTATGTTTCTAAAATATGGCA
>BMAW01060545.1:0-11132 GCA_019974015.1 Nephila pilipes | reverse complement strand
AAAAGAAGTCAATATCTAAAATGAATTAAAAGAATGTAATATCTAAAGTGAATTAAAAGAATGTAATACTAACTTAATTAACTTAATTTTAAAAACTTCATCGATGTTAGCCAAATGGTGGCTCAAAAAGTACCTGTTTTTCACGACAGATGGTGTTAAAGAGGCAAGTTGTGTTACCGTTGTGTGCTACCATTTGTTAAATAGCATCAAAAAACAATGACACTTATTTGTTGTAGCTATTTGCCGACAAATCAAAATTTGATTGTGGCCGCGTCGAGATGTCGCGTATCGATGAAACCTGGATTCATCTTCATACCCAAGATATAAAATCACAATCAAAACCATTTGCTGTTCTTCCTATGAATCTGCTGTAAAGATGGATTGATTGATTGGTATTATTAACATCGCACTTGAAACAAAACGAGGACTATTGGCAACGGACCTCATAATTTTGAACCTCGGTCAAGTGAGGAAAACGACACTCTTGAGCTGGCCCGTACCTCTCCAAGCTGCAAAGGAAGTGAAGAAGGTTTCATCGACGAAGGTTTTTTGGGATGCGAAGATCCGTCATCCTACTCACGGATAATGAATACTCAGAAAAAGGTGATGGAGTGATTGTTTATTAACGTCGTATTGAGAAGCAACACGAGGGTTATTGGCAACAGACCTTTTAATTTTGAGCCTTGGTCAAGTAACACAGATGGCATTTGAGGTAGCACATTCCTCTTGAAACTTCCACGCCACGCTAACAGAAGGACTTGAATCCTGGAACAGTTTTGACGTGCATCAGCCCAACTACAATTCGAGTTTTGTTGGCATCAGGGCTCGAGCCTCCCCCCCCCCACATTGAAAACAACCGACTGCAAGTCCGCGACCGTAACCATTAAGATAGACATTCTTGGAAAATGGAAAACGATCATTTCAATAAGATACCCCATTTTATATTCCCATTCGTGCCCGCGGTAGTCTAGTGTTCAGGGACGCGGACTGGCGGCCGGCGGTTTTCGTCGAGTCGAGGCTTCGAGCCTTGATGCTACTTATGACTAGATGTGTAGCTGGGGCTGATGCACGTTAAATCTGTCGAGGCTCAAAGTCCTCTCGTTGGCGTGGCGTGGAAGCTAGAAGAGGGAGGCTTCATCTTAGGTGTCATCCTCGCCACTTGACCAAGGTTCAAAATTTCTTGGTCCGTCGCCAATAGCTCTCGTCGTGCTTCTAATATATATATTTCTGTATTTCTAATATTCGTTTTTGAGATGTGATATTTTATTAAGATGCTAGTTTTTAACCTCTTTTTCTTTCCAAGTGTGTGGTGACCGAGGGTTGTGGGGAGAGAATGAGCAGCATCTCCCCCTGTGGCTCATGCATGTCGTAAGAGCCGACTAAAATGGGTACCAAATGGGTAAATGGGAGTATAGCCGGGCATTTGCCCCTGGCGATTATATCAAGACCTCAGGGGCTTGCCTTCTTTAGGTAAGTATGGACATCATGACTCCGATGTGCCCTCGTGATCTTTTGTTTTCTCATGGGGTTAACTGTCTTAGGTGAACACGAGTGACGCGCCTCCTAGATTCCCCAGTGATCCTGCTCTTTTTTCAACCCTCTTTGTTGTCAAGCTTTTTATCTCTCTTCCATTATTTTTTCAAATATTTGGACCACAATTACGCATTGTTTGGCGCAGCATAGCCATACCTGGTTTTGCGCGAGCCAATAAACTTCACTTTTAATCATTGCTCATTCACTTAATTTTTTAATGAACTCTCTCTTAACTCTTAACTTTTAATACTCTTAACCCCCCCCCCTTTATTTAATAACTGAAAAAATTATTAATGGTGTATCTCTTATCCAGCAAACAATACTAGTATATCTCACTGGATTATTAAATCTCGGGAATATAATTTAATCAAGTTAACCTAATCTTGTTTTTACAGTCAGCGTCTTTTAATATCATTACATAAGAATATACAACACTGCATTTTATCAGCAAAAAATTTATATTCTAATCCATATGGAAAAATACTTGCATTTTAAAAAACTCAAAATATTGACCAACAAAAAATTATCTAAAGCACCTTTCCGATTTGAGTGAGTACATAATCTAAGGGCAATAAAATAAGCTGACAGCATTTTAAGTTAAGACAGTCTTTTTCATGTAAATAAATTACAGTTCACGATAAGATAGCTGACTTTTTTGTGGCCGGTGTGATGGATTAAGGACATATTTTAAAAAATTTACCATGTTTTTCTTCTTTTTGCCGAGATAGGTTCAAAGGATACATAGGAGAAGTCAAGGAGACTGTTACATATTTGGCTACATTGTTCTGATGAAATAGAGAAGGAAAATTGCTGTAACATCTTCTATATTTAACGGTGTATTTGAACGACTAGGACGATAAAAAGATGTATTGTTAAGTTATGTCAGATAAAAAAGAAGGAGCTGGTTTAGTATTTGGATTTTTTTTTTCCTTTTTTTTTTTTTATTTCCGTCAGTATATTTTGAATTTATCAGCTTCTGTCAGAGAAATTAGAATTTTCCAGAAAATAATTTCAAGATTTTTGAACTTTTGACTTGGAATATGGAGGCAAACGAGGAAGGAAGTTTAAATAATCCTCTTTTTTTTAAAATTAGAAGCAGTAAACGTCATATTTTAGCTTTGAGATATTCTGTTTATTTCCTTATCTTTTTATGGAAAGGAAATCGTTTTTCTAAGTTTAAATAATAATTCATAAGTAACTGATAATGAATAGTTGTATTTACATTTGTGAGTGATGTACTTACCTCTCGGGGCGCATCTTGCATAAAATCTACTGCATTTATAATTTTGAAAGCGCATTGAGTTCTTGTAAATAAAAACATAATTATAGTTTCAGAATTTAAATTTAATAAAAATTTTAAAAATTTCAATTTCTTAAATTCAAATTTCACATAACTTTTATATAAATATTCTGCAAGTCTGAAAATGTGTTAGAGCTTATTAGAAAACAATTATGTTAACTGTATAAGAAATAATCTCATTTCTTAAAGTATATAAAATATAAGCATTGCGAAATGAGGAACTTTTGAGAAAAGCGTAAATACAGATATTTTTCTCGATCGCTTAGTAGTTTTATTAATTTAGTCTCTGAAACAAATGAATCAAAATATAATTGTCATTTCAATTTAAAATAAGTTTGTGAAAAAGTTAAGGAAGTTTTGAAAAACTTTATAGCTTGATTAATTTATGTTAATCATTCGCACGTAATTTTCTTTAAGAAATTAAGTATTTTTCCCTGTAATTTTGCAACTACAAAATCCAATCATTACAAATGATATTTATACAGATTTTTAATTTTTTTAAAACTTTTTAGTGGAGAAATTGATTTTTAATGATATGTATTCAAAAAATTTAACTATATTTCATCTAAAATCAAATACCATTTCCGAAAATAGAGGTAAATTAGATGGATATCATATATTATTCCGAGGTGTCACATATTACTGGGATCAAAAGTTATTGAAATTGATCAATGAATATTTTTTTAAATAATTTGTAGTAGTTTACCTTATTTTCCTTCAAAGTAGTGTCCTTTTTTCATTTATATACTTCTTCAATCGTTCATACATGTTCAAAATACTCCCGGATACTATTTTTGAATAGTTCATTCAGCTGCTACGTTGTATTTTCCATCATCTTTTCCGAATCGGGAAAGCGGTGTCTCTTTAACTTCTTATTCAAACTTAATACAAGAACTAAATTCAATGGAGCTAGGCCAGGAAAACAGAGAATGGGTTCCAGATTGGTAACATTGTGCAAAGTACTTTTCACCATCAGGGGGCATTATCATGCAAAAAAACTCAATCGCTTCTTGCCCATTTTTGTTCATCCATCAATTTCGGCTAATTGCATCTCATAGCCAAGTATTATTCTCCACATAAAGTTTCCTTGTTCAGAGTTTCCATTCAGCGAGCCCGGAACACCAACCTGAAAGGGAGGCTGAAGCTCATGATCCTACGAACACCAGAATTCAATTTTCGCATCAAAGACAGGAAAATGATTCAGTTAGTTACAGATCACTGAAAATTCTCTGCTTATCGTTAGAGGTTTGGAATCGCCGAGAGCAGCACTGGAGCATGTGGTGAAGGTGGCAAAGCAGTGCACTTCATCACAAGTTGCCCAAGGACTTCCAAGCTGACAGGAAAGCTGAAGTTAGAACGGAGCTTGACTTCACTCGTGCAACTTTTGACATCTGAAGTGTATCGTAGCTGTCGTTGAAGAGTTTTCCCTGAGACCCCTAAGAATAGGAAAAACATTAATAGACACCGATTTATGTCAAGGTCATGGTCTTGGGCACTTTCCTTGGGTGCAGTAACTGGAGAAAATGTCTTGATCGCGTCACAAACGAGACAATTCGTGGCAGGATCACGACTAATCCTCTTATCTCAAGCATCTTAATAAGGGGCACCCTCTTTGGATGCAAAAACAAGAGGGAGTGATCACAAGGCATTGAATTACCAAGTGAATGGGTGAGCGTAAGAGTGAGAGATAGATGAAACAGGACTCATCGAGCAAACACGAAGTAAGAACATCCCGTTAAGTGTGGTTTAGTATGATAGATAATGCAGGATGCTGTCCCACACTAAGCCGAAATGCAAAATTTTCTGAACGAGGATGAATGGGTCAGTCATCCGAATATGACCCTATGTTCTCACGAACGATTTTTTCGATAGCATTCAAATGCAGTGGGAAAAGAGGGGAGATACTCCGAAGGCAATCTTCAATGGTTGAGCTACCTTGATGAAAACTCTTATGCTGCTTTGGCGCTGTTCTTTTTCCCCCTTCCATGGTATCATTTCCGCGCTCTTTCATCGGCATCTCAAGGGTCATTAATGATTTCTTTAACGAGGCGAAGAATTTGATGTCAGCACCCTGTTTTGAAGACGGCATTTCAAAATATGATGAATGCAACACTTTTTGGTCAGATACCAAAAAGTGTTTGCATTGGCGACAATTGCGAAAGCTATTGGCTATAATAACGGAAATGATTGTCAAGGGAATCAGCGTCTTCCTTAGTGTTGTTGGTAGTTTCAGAAAGAGAAATTTCTGCCTCACAAACACTTGCTTGACAGAAGGCAACAATTCCAGGAACCTTTTGATCTTACTACATATATATATATATATATATATATATATATATATATATATATATATACTCCTCAAAATATTTTATGTATTTAGTTTCTTGATATACTATGGAGAAACTGCTGAAGAATTTTTTATCTTAACATGTACAAGACTGACAAAAATATTCCTCTACTAAACTCCTAGCAACTAATGTAGATTAATCTGATTTCTGTCCATTATCGCTAACACTCTCGCTTCTAATTGTTTTTTTTCTTGCACTTCAAATTTTATATTCTAATTTACATAAATCATGGTTCATTCATAAGAAGAGATTATCAGATGAAATAATATCGCACGAAAGTCCCAAGTGGTAGTTGAAGAAAATACGCTTGAGAACCCAGTTTTAACTTGAGCCCATTACAAACCTCGATAACAGAAAGCTGTGGTCTAAGACGCCATCTCATTTGCTTGTCATAAATGACATTCCTACTGAACGGTGGAGTGTACGTCGCCGATATTCAACTCTAGCTTCCTACCTCTGATATTATACTCTATTTTGCCATTCTGGGATAATATTTCAGTTTGGGTAACTGTCACCGTAATCAACTTAACTGGCTTTCTTCTTGAACATGAAATATTTCTCTGACTAGCTATTAAAGCTTCCCAACAGATCATGTTTTTAATCTAAAGAGCAGGCGCTTTGAATTATTTAAGAATCTGACCTATTTAAATTGCCAATTAAAAACGGTTTTGGCAAGAAATCACCCAAAAAGACATTTGCCATCTCAACAAATTAATTCCAAGTGATTGCTTATTAACGCACTTGGAAGCAACACGATGGCCACCGAGCGACGAACCTCGTAATTTTTTTTGAATCTCGGTCAAAGGGCCGTGGAAGCCTAGTGGTCAAGGTCGTGAACTAGCGGCCGGCGGTTTTCGTTCAGTCGCGAGTTCGATCCTTGGCCGCCAAAGACCCGCTGTGTAGCCGGGGCTGATGCACATTAAATCTATTTGGGGCCCAAAGTCCTCCCGTTGGCGTGGTGTGAATGTTAGGAGAGGGGGGGGGGTGCCAGCTCAGGTGCCGTTCTCGTCACTTGATCGTGGTTCAAAATTACGAGGTCCGTCGCTAATAGCCCTTGTGTTGCTTCTAGTGTGACGTTAATAAAAACTAAATTAAACTAATCTCGGTCAAGTGACGAGGACTACACTTGAGCCGGTCCCTTTCCAAACTTCCACATCACGCCAATGGAAGAAGTTGGAGCATCGCCTAGATTTAACGTGCATCAGTCCCGCTTCATAGCGGGTCTTTAGTAGCATTCGGCCTCGAACACACGACTCGACAAAAATAACGCCGAGTACAAATTCGTGACAATGAATTCTTTTATTGAAATTCAGATTAATCTTTTGTTCGGATGACGTCACTACCAACAGACTACCGTGATTGCAAAGTAATGCCAAAGTCCATATCAACTTGTATAATACGTGGGGTAGACTCTATCTCTTATCAGTTTATTCACTGTATGTAGTATAACTCGTAAGTACAGTCGCACCACGTTGACTTCCCGAGTTTACTTTACACTGGGTTTTTCTACGGCTCGCTTGATAAACAATCACTTGTGTTATTATTTCTAGACATTTTGACGTCATAATTGTTATTTTTCTTTTTATGGAATTCAGATTAATTTCTTGTTCGGTTTACGTCACAACTTCTTGTTAAGAGCAGACATAAATACTTTTTTTCTTTCTATTTTATATATTTGTTAGAAAATGTTTTCAAGATCCTTCAGTCGGTGAGATAAGTTGCACGTTCAACCCATTCATATTTGTTAAATTTTGCGAGTTATAAAGATTTTTTCTTCATATAAATGATATTTGCAATAGCTAAAGATAATATCGAAATAATGTAAACATCAAAAACAGGCTTCTACAATCGAGGAAACACTCAATGTTATCGATCGAATTCAAAAAGAGACAAGACAAGCTGAAATAGAAAAAGGACTTAATATATCTGTGTTTACTCTGTAATAAAAAAGGACTTAATATATCTGTGTGTATGGATGGTTAAGATCTCTGCAATTTAAAGCAAATGTACATTAAACAGAAAATTCACATTGATATTTGGACTTCTGTTATCACTCAATTTATATTAATACTGTAATTCGCGGGTCACGGAACCAGCGGCTTAGTAAGCATAGACCCCAGTTACCGCAAATTAGCGGAATAAAACTGTAAATAATTACAATTCTTCTGAAATTTCACTTACTTTCTATTTCTAACATAGGCTATTCACGAAATCTCCTTTAACTAACATCTAGGATTTTTTCATGACTTCATATTTAATTTTTTCCAACTTCTTTCCATGCAAATGAAACTTGGCTATGCAAATTAAGTAAGCTTAAGATATTGATTGAATAGGTTAATCAAGTCGTATAAAAGTGATAGAGAATTTTGTTTGGTTTAGTTTTATTAATGTGGCACTAGAAGCAACACTAGGGCTATTGGCGACTGGCCTCGTAATTTTGATCCCCGGTAAGTGACGAGGACGACACCTGAGCTGGTACCCCCCACTCCTAACATCACCACCACGGCAACAGGAGGACTTTTGGCCCCGATAGATTTCCCGTATATCAGCCCCGGCTTCACAGTCTTCAGTAGCATCAAGGCCCGAACCCGCAACTCGGCGAAAACCGTCAGCCGCAAGTCCGCGACCATGACCACTAGGCTACCGTAGCCTCAAAAGTGATAGAGAATTAATTTGAGATATGTAAGGTTACGGTGACAGGAAGAGTGTTAGTGTGAAGTGCGTGGGAATTTTCTTGTGTTTCTGCATTATTTGTTGAGATTAGGACCCAACGCTATTTGGTTGGTCGAGTATTTGGAGGATTTACTCCCAAAGTATGCCGGCAAGCGCATTCATTCCTATATTATAGAAGTTGTTAGTACTCGCGGATAAAGACGTGAAAATGGTTGAGAGCATATTTCTAAAAAGAGGATTAACTCCCTTAATTTAATTTTAATTAACTCATTTATTTTAATTGCTTTGTCTATGCTTGAACTGTAGTTGAAGTTTAGACTTGTGATTCGAGTAACAGTTAAGATGACTGTCGAGACAGGTAACGCGATTACGTTACAATTTCTCTTTTTGTACTCTGTTTGGTACAGCAAAGTTCTGAAGAATGAAGATTTAAGATCCTTTTTTAGAGAATTTTCCCTAGAAGTCATCACATATTTGAACCATACAAGATTTTTATGCAGTCATTTCAAACACTGCTGCAAGTTAATTTAAGTGAGCAACCAACGTTTAACTTTCAATGAACTGTACCGACCTTTCGAGAAAATTGATAATACAGATCAAAATCAAATCTAGATCGAAATATCAATATTCTTACCGAAACAAACAAACCGGTATCGGAACAAGTCTCTTTACGCCTTCAAGATAGAACTCGAAATAAAAGAGAATGGCTAATAAAAAGAGTAGCCTTTGGCTTAACAATGCTCAGATCCCAGATTAAGAAAGGAGAAAAGAGAAACGTTCATCAAAGTCTTCAGGTAAAGATAAAACGTGAACGAAATATCGCCACAAATCCAACATGACAATGGATTCAAACCGAAGAATGCTCGTTCGGAAGAGAAAGTGGTACTTATCGCGCTATATTGCCAAGTGTTTGTCCTTGAGAGAAACTCTGTCTGGTTTTCTATCATGTGAAGAGGTGCTCAATCGTTATCGTAGTTTTAAATGATGGTGTCAGTAATATTGCATTTTTGATATAAAAGATAATGATGAATTTAAGGTTGATAAAAATGAGAATGCGTTGATGCTATTTTGGTTTTACGAGGTATTGTTATGTTTATTATTACTAAGAAATAACTGAGATATCTGGTACATAATGCTGAATTACACATGATGATTTGGTTTCAGGAAGTCTTAGACCGAAACAACCTGAATATGGAGAGGATAGAATTACTGCTAAGTTCTGTAATGACGGTGTCAGAATGGTTGAGAACTTGCAAAAATATAACCTGATCGACGTTAATATGAGATTTATGTATTCAAGTGCAATTCTTCCATAAATTCAGAGGGATGCTGAAGTGTCGCAAACACGTAGTCATTTAGGGAATCCCAGTACAGTTGAAAACCAGATGACACAAAGGAAGTTGTATTTTAACGGGAAACGAGGTACACAACAAAAGCAAAATGAATGGAAAATATAGATTTTTATTAAAGAAAATACTACATGAAATTATTCTCATTATCAACAGAAATTATTTAGCTTAAATTATTTTCAGGCTCTTTTTCTTCCCTGAAAGAATTTATTACTTTTCAATAATTCTTCGTTTTATATGCATTCACTTTTCCAATTGATTTTAAAACTCAAATGCGTCTTTAGGTTCAGTTTGGTTTAGTTAGTTTATATTAAGTCGCACTAGAGCACACTCAGGCTATTGACGAGACCTCGTAATTTTAACCGTCCAAGTGATGAGGACGACACCTGAGCTGACTCTCCCACTAACTCCACACCACGCTAACTGGAGAGGACTTTGGGTCCCAAGCGATTTAACTGCATCAGCCCGCTCACAGGGTATTTGCGGCCGTCTGAGGTTCTGGCTAATTTGAGTCACAGTTTTAATATAAAACTTTGATATTTATTATTCTGAATACATATATAAGAAATTCTCAGCTAAAAGTACTTTAGCAATTTTCCTGAAAATATCTGTCAAGGTAATTTTCACACTGTATTTAAATTTGAGTATAAGTTTTATAAAATATTTAAAATGCTAAGTTATGATGAACAAGTGAAATATATAGAGAAAACTATTAAAGGAAAAGTACTTTCCGATTCAGTTTAAAATCATTTTTAAAATTGTATTATGTAAACACTCAATAAATATTTATCTTACTAAATTTTTGCAATGATAACTCTGAGTTGTGGGTTTCATGTTTAGAAACATAAAATGTCAAGTATAACCAGGTATATGGTAAGTGAAGCGTGAACTCAGGTGTCTCTCCTCCATCTTATCGGCTTATGACATAGACTTCTAATAATGCCAATTTAGTTTTTAGAGAGATGATAGCTCCAGTTATAAATTTGAATATTTCATTTTCAAATCTATAAAATATTTTAATTTTAGCCATTTTTTAATCTCAGCTTTTCCAATTTGATTCAATTTTATTTTATTTTTAGGTAATGTTATGCTTAAAGGTTTTAATTTACTTTTTCTCCTAGAACAGATTGCCTTAATATTTAAGTAATATCCGATTTTATTTGTTTTCATTTATCCATATATGAATTTTTACATGTTTGAATATATCCTATGCAATTGATAATAGTAATCTGTTATTAAAATAATTGAAAATTGGTTGATAAACCTTTAAATCAATTAAAGTGATTAAGACCTTAAATGCAATACGCCCAGAGGTTACTCCATTGATTTTAATCTTTAATTTATTTAGGTCAAGTGTAAGTGATGAAGAAACAGAGACCATGAATTTTGACCGAAACAATGATTTTTGCCTATTCCATGTATTTATTCGACACAGTAGTTTGTTTCAAGACACCTGTCATCCCTACTAGCAATTTTTTAACTCTTGTTAAAAATCAGAAATAGGCATTTCTTCGGAATAAACAGGATTGCGCTCTCAATCAACGGACAGGATATAGAATCGAGACAGCCGACAACAATAGATAAACGCCTTTACAGCCTGACATTTATAAGGCGTTACAGAGACAACTTTTGTCTGGTTGGTATATGTCAGTAAAAGAGACTGGGTAAACTTTTCTTCGAACTCATGACGAAGGTTCTGAAGCAGCCAACAACAATCTCTCTCCGAGGGGTCGAAATTCACCCAACGACGAACTTAGACACTAATAGATGACAGCACAACCTATAACTACTGATTGCATATACCCCTGACGCAAAATATCACTTGCCTCATTGTGTTTAAGATAACCGCACATAAACCACATCTGGTGATGACTGGTTATGGCGCACGTGTCGACGATAAGCAATACGAATTGAATGAAGTAATACCGA
>BMAW01060542.1:31312-52920 GCA_019974015.1 Nephila pilipes | reverse complement strand
CTAGAAAAAGCTTTGTTGCAAATTTCGCACTTATAAGGCTTTTCCTTAGAATGAGGACACAAATGAACTTTTAAGCGCTCATTACGATAGAATGCATTACTGCAAATTTCACATACATAAGGCTTTTCTTTCAAGTGAATACGCGAATGAAGTTTTAAGTGCTTCATATGAAAGAATGCCTTTTTGCAAATTTCGCAGATGTGAGTCTTTTCATTAGAATGCAAACGCAAATGTAATTTTAATGTCATACTACAAGGGAAAGTTTCATTGCAATATTCGCAAGTATGAGATTTTTCCTTAGTATGAATAAGAGAATGACTTTTTAAACCATCTTTACGAGAGAAAGCCTTATTACAAATTTCACAAACAAAAGGTTTCTCCTGAGTATGAATACGCAAATGAGATTTTAAATGAGTAATCTGAGTGAAAGCCTTCTTGCAAATTTCGCAAATATGAGGTTTTTCTCCAGTATGAATCAGCAAATGAATCTTTAAAGCACTATTTCCAGAAAAAGCCTTATTGCAAACTTCACAAATATGAGGTTTTTCTTTCGTATGATATATGAGATGACGTTTTAAGGCCGATCTCTGAGAAATCTCTTTACCACAAATTTCACAAACATAAGGCATATTTTTTAAAGGAAAATGAAAATTTGCTATGAAATGAAATTTAGTAGAAAATCTGTTTTTATAAAGGTCACATATATTAGATTTAACGTTTGTGTGAGTTATGCAATCGTATATTTACGCTTGAATGGTTCATAAAGGCTTTTCAAATATAAAAATAATAAATTTCCCTTTGAAGAGAGTGAATGCTTAAATCAACTTTTAAATCACTCAAAGAATACGATTTGTTGCAAATTTCACAAGAGTATATAACATCTGATTTATGAATACATTGATGACTTTGTCGAAATGATTGTCGCATTTATTGCTTAAAAGCAATTCTTTCTGTCCACTGAATTGATAAAAGCATCTGTAAGCCGTCTTCAAGGAAAATGTCTTTTAGCAAAATTGATATTCATTAATTCAGTTGTCTATATTGATGATGCAACTGCGCTTTCAGTGCTTTTTACTTAAATTCTTGCCACCTGCTTTTCAATGTACGTAAAATTCTTGACAACTGTTTTTCAATGTACATTAAATTCTGCTTGAATCTTGAAACGTTCTTACAAAGATATAGTCAATTTTAATGCCTAAGGGCAAACATCACACAGGTATGAGTTCGAAGGACGAGTTATATCCCATTGGTAAAAATGAACCGTTGTCTTTTAATCTTGATCTTCTTATACTTCTGTTCAGTTTGGTTACGATATAGCAACATTAAATCCTAGAACAGTAAAGTTGCTTTTATTATTATAAATTGTTTATCAATAAAAAGGTTAAACTTAAAATAACGAAAATGAATTAAAATTGTAAAATCGAGAATAGTCTTAAATATATATCGTATTAAAGAAATGAAAATATTCCTCAAGGACATTATAAAAGGTCTTTTTTGCTTAATATTTAGGATGGTAGAATAATTCGAATAGATTAAAAATTAACGTAAAATGTCCTACATAGGATATTGTTTGTTTTAAAAGGCACCATTCTTGTGAGATGCTTCATTATTTTTAAAAAATTTTGAGAATTTAACTGTCACTGCAAAAAAAAATTCAATGATTGCCATTGGTGGTCAGGTTCAATCGTCATCATTTTAATCTGCTGAAAGAAAAATTACCCAACCTTAAACTCATTTAAGCTATTTGCCAAAAGGACAAGAAAATATTTAAAATACATGGAGAAACTATTGATGCAAAAATATCGATTGTTCCCACTTGAACGATTATGGGGGGGGGGGGGGGGCGGCGCACTTGTCTCCTAATTTAACATTACAAACAATTCAAAACTTAGTTTAAGTAAATGTATAGAAAAATAACTTTGACAAAATAATTGTCATTCATCTACTTTCAAGTAATAAATTACAAAAGAAATCATTTTTTTTAGATTGAATAAGATATGCATACATCTTTTATAATAAAGCAAAGTATAACAATTATTAATTGTTACAATATTTTTTGCGAAAAAAAAGCAACTTCGTATCTATATTAAAGTAAAGGAAAAATCTCATTGTATGATACATTCAAACAAAATTTAATCAGTATCACAATCTAACAAGTGTAAGACATTGGTTCCCCACCTGAAGTCACGACCCCTCAAGGAATCACCGACTATTAATTTTAAAAAACAAAATTTAATTTTAAATTTTAAGAGGGTTGTTAATAGCCGATAATATATTTAAAGTGACGTTTATTTAAAGAAGTGCTATCAATTTCATCATGTAACTATTTATGATGAAATAATGGAAACTTTTCACACATTCTTTTTCAGCGGGATCTTAACGAACATCACGCCTGGAAGGAATGTCGGGGTCGAAGGTATTAGGTTGGGCAGGGCGAGCAATTTTTTCTGCATTTTCGTTCGAATGCACTTTGCGAGAAATATTCTATGTATTTTGAAAGATTATTTAAAATTTAAACAATCCACGTATTAATTTTCCAACAGAGCTCTTTAACAGACGTCTATAGATAGAATTATGGCAAGGTGCAGATTGTAACCTAAAAATTAAAGTACATGCATTAATATATATATTTTTTAAATTTAAAGGCATTTAGATTTCATTTATTTAATAATCGCTGTCTTTGGTACATTTTCGTATTGAGGAAATTTTTGAACTATTAGATAGATTAAAATGGAAGAGAACCGCTTTGAGAGCTAGAGTTTCTAAACTGTTAAAAAGAGTCGAGGAAAATTTAGTAAAGAAAGACTGAGGTGAATTATGCAATTTACATGAGTTCATTAATGAATTGAAGTATAGTTTTTAGAAGAGGATGTTGTTGCTTCACAGGAAAATCAAGAAAAATCTTCTCGAGTAGTAAAAGGAATGTATTGTTTTTGAATAGGATTTATTAGTTTGTTTTGGACGAACAGATTTATTGACACACAAAGAAAAAAAAAACAGGTCCTCCAAGGCATCATAACACACAACATAATAATCGTTATTTAAGCAGAAAGCATTTATTTGACTTTCCTCCCTTCCAATTAACCTTCAAGACAAACACATATATATAAACAAAATAATAAGCACAAAAATAATATACAAACAATACAATAATAGACATACAACACAAAAGTAATACGCACGCAAAAATAAAGATATTACATAAACACTTCCCATTGAATATATGATCTTGCCTTCCATCACTGCTTTAGTTAGAAAGACTGCGATTATATCATCAGCCTGTACATATTTCAATATAATTATATTTTCCATCTATAAATCTTTCACAAATTGTAAAATCAAGTTCATGCGTATCGATTTATTGCATAATATCGTGCCTTTTATTCAATGTATTGCTACTTGATTATGAGAATTAAAAAATTACTGAATCCTTTATAAATTGTTTCATTTCAGTGAAGATAATAAATTGAAAACAATGCAGTTTCACAATTTTTTTTTATTTTTACCTTACGCCCATCTGCGGCATTTTTGCCATCATTCGACGAGCAGCCCTGTATAACGATAAATAGATTTAAAAACAAGAGTAATGTCCTTTATTAGCCTCAATAGAGTTGTCTGCCAAAACATTAACACTTCAAAGCAGTTCTTGAGGTGGTCATCATCCATATCACCATCATGGCACAGAGGGCAACAAGCCGAATCCTTGACTTCTATCCATTGTATATGTTTTTGTAGGTAATCGTGCCCAGTTGTCATCCGAAAACAAGCGACTCCAATAGTCCCTGGCAAGGAGCTAGGTATTTTGTTATTTTTGCTGAGCAGGGATTTCCACCTCTTCTCCACAGCTGCATCAACATACAAGGAATTTGTTATATATTATTTTACCGAGGATTGTTATTATTATCGGCATTATGCAGAGGTAAAGAAGAATTTGGTTGGGTCATAAGAGCCTTGGCGAGTTGCTGAACATTTCCAAAAATGTTGCAATGACTCCACTGAACAGCAACGCGGCCTTTCACCAGTTTATATCGCTTGATTCCGCAAGAATGAACTAGGGCTTGTAATTCATATGAGTTAGTGAGAGAAGAGCAGCTTGTGAATCTATAAAGAAACAATATCTCGATCAAGGTTGTTTCTTAATTGCATATGGCCATCAAAAGTGTCACAGTATTTCCCTGCAGGCAACTTATACTGAAAATATTAGAATAGGCTCCGGCATTTTTATTGTATTTTCTGCAGAACCAGCTGTGTATACATGAAGCCAATTATCAGATGGATAAATGTTGTGTATGGTAGCCAGGGCAGCCTTTTTTAACTCATTCAGTAATAAGTGCTGCTTATTAATACCCCAAACAGGATTCAGGTATCCCTCCAACATGTCTAGATCCCTGACAGGATTCTATTCTTGTGGATAAATCTGGAGAGTTGGTGTAGGGATATCGTGTCATAGAGATAATTAATGCTTGAAAGAAAGGATCTACGGTTTTTTTTTTTTTTTTTTTTTTTTTTTTTTTTTTTTTTTGTCTCTCATTTGCTGGTCTGTAATAATTTCAAACACAGCGATCATCAATTTCAATTCATCGATCAACAATTTCATCGACACAGCGATCTGAATCGCTGTGTCGATGATCGTCCTCTAAATGGGCTCGTTGAGGCAGCTCTGCAATCTATTCGGCTGGGTTCCTGACACTGGATATTGGCTCGGCGGCGTTTTGTCCGTTGGTTCTGTATGAGTCAAAGGTGGCCCATCGCTCCCTACAGTAACGGACGACATGTCCCAATCGACCACAATGGAAACAGACAGGTTTGTTGTCAGCGATTCGCCAAAGGTCAGTTCCCAAAGGCTCAGGCTCACTCGTTGGTTCTCTGTCTTTTCACAATTGTTGAATAAAGAGGTTGATGTCTGGGTCGTGGACGAACTTTACTCCACTTTTCTTCCGCTCGTGTGAGAGGTGATACAGCTTTCTGTATCTCTTCATGGACAATCGATTGCGCTCCTGAGTTTTCGGTATTTTGTGCAAGTACATTTTGGATCTGTTCACGGACAATTTGCCTAGTTATAATAACAAGATCCGTTTCTTCAGTTACTGATGACATGGGGATGATGTTAGGTAAGCGATCCAATGTCTTTTGGGTAACTCGGCTTTCATTTCTTCTAAGAACTGACACCATTTTACAAATTCTTTTGTTGTTGTGAATTTAGTCATTAGAGCTTGATAATAGTCCTCCGCGATACCGTGCATGAAGTGAGACATCTTTTGGCATTTGAGGATTCATTTCCTAGCAGCACGCTTTGGATACAGGATTGGGTTCTTTCGCCAGACTTTTGTGGCCGAGATTTAAGATCTTCCTCGGTTCTCTTCTTTCATCCTCTACTATCCCCAAATGTTCTAGAGAGTTCCGACTTGAAATGGTCCTAAGATGTTAAAAGTTCTTCATTTTTCTCGTACCATTTCCGTGCTGTTCCGTCCAGGAAAAGTTTGCTAGGCAGAAACTTTCATCCCATTTTCACTTCGTAAATCGATCATACTCCATAAGTCACTTGTTTGGGTCTCAACCATTATCTCCGCGAAACACAGAGGGATTTATAGCCAGATGCATTTAAAGAGTTATAATCATGGGATTGGTGCCCTTGGTCATCTCCTTTGATGTATTTGTTCTTTTAGGTGCAGTATAGAACCCTAACTCAGGAGGAATATTTTGCAGCCGATAACTTCTTCTTAACGAAGTATGCAGTTTCACAATGTAGTAGACGTTCTACCAAAATGTCATGTAGATATTGAAACCCGTTGAATTAAACTCACAATAGATAAGTGAATAAAGAGATTGATTAGTAGACTAAGAACAGTTACGCTTGGCTGAGAAAGCAAGGATTTTATGTAATATGTTTATATATTACATAAAAATATTCCAGAATACTGCTCTGGAAACATAAAGAACATTCTGGAAGATTTTAGAAATTGCAGAAGGGATAACAGAGAACAAATAAACAAAACACTTGCGTAAATTTTTAATGTTGTCAGCACTGGGTTTTGAACCCACGAACTCTCGTTCTGTGTAGACGAGCACTTTACCAACATCGGTTCTTGTAGACTTCCTGGAAATGTCCATAACCTCTGCTACCTCTCTCACTAAAATTCAAAAGTCGCCTAACATCATTTGATGAATGTAAACGATGTTATCATCAGTGGTTGCAGTTTTCGGACGTCCCGAACGTTCATCGCCTCCCAAGCTGGTATGGCCACGCTTGAAATCAGCTGCCAAAAATTTCCCAATAGTAAACGATGGTGGAGAGTCCTAGTACGCAGTGTCCAACTCATCATTGATATGTGTAGACTATTACTTTTCGAAAACAAATATTTAGAGACAGTTTGAGATTTTACTTTTTCCATTTTCACAAAAACACATATCGACTTGCTCAAACGGTTGTCAAACAACAATTGCGAGTCTAAAATGATTGAAATTTTGGTAAGTACCTGTAAAAGAACGCGCAACCACATTCCCTAGCTCTTTTTTTTAACGAGTGCAGCCATTTTCATATATATAAGGATTTTCTGCTAGAACCTTTAACCTAGGGTTTTTATCAATCGAACACGCGTGAGTTGTTAAGAATGAACTTAGATTACAATTTCAAATCATATTTCAAGCGCGATGAGGAAAAGTAGAGTTAGAGAGGCTAATTCGGTTTCCATCTTTGAAAATTCAAATCTTTACAAACATATTAATACAATGTTTTACTACTTATGTCACGTTCTCTTCATTCGGCTGTGAAATTATTGATTATCTGCATAAGCTTCATGATGTTCACTTAAGTAAATCAAAGAGAATAGATGCAACCTCAAGAAAATGAAATTCACATACACATTATAATACCATAACATAGTCCTTTTGCTGCCGCAATAGAAATAGTTACGAAAAAAAAAATAATTCTAAAAACAGGAATGAGCAATGTTACATCCATGTTCCGCGTTCGGAAAAATAAATTTTAAAAGC
Source organism: Nephila pilipes (assembly GCA_019974015.1). Lineage (NCBI taxonomy): Eukaryota > Metazoa > Arthropoda > Arachnida > Araneae > Nephilidae > Nephila > Nephila pilipes. Next base: position 45,927 of record BMAW01060542.1, on the reverse strand, counting down.
AAGTTTGACATTATAAAATGTATTCTGATCATAATAAATGCATTCAGTGAGCTTAAGGTAAATTTATATTTCCAAGATGCATTAATTTCATATTTTATCGTATGTCTTATTTTGATATCCGAACAGAATATTATTGTCTACTTCAATAATTTATCGCTTATTCTTTTATTTTAATACTTAATTTAATAGTTAAATTTTATGGCAGAATCGACCGTTTTATTATTTTTGTTGTTAACATTGGCACCAGTATAATTTTAGGGAAGAAAATAAATATCTTTGATGGAATGTCGCACTTTTTTTTTTTTTATGTAGTAATATTATTCCGTAGTTTTTAAAAGATTTTTGAGAACGGAATATTAACAAGCACTGATTAACAGGAAATAAACCCAAATATATTCTTAAAAGTTACTAAGGACATCTCCTAGAATAGATGCGTTACGGATCATTGAACTAAAGAGCAATATTTTGTACATAAAATTTAAAGTCAAATTAGAGTCATATTAAAATAAGTTACATCGATATTTAAAAATTAAATTTCACAACAAATTTTAAATTTTATACGGAGCTCATAATACTTTTTGGATTTTCAAATGCACTCAATATCTTCCTAAGTACTATTAAACAAAGCTTAAATAAGTAGCAAGTAAATTCTGTTCTAAATTATTTTGTTGATATTATAATATTTTCATAGAAATGAATAGATCATGTACAGCATTTAAGGAAAAAAATCTATTTGTGACAAAGAGAACATTAAATTTTTTTTTAAAAAAAAACCTTAATGTCAATTTGGTAAACAATAATTCAATTTTTAGGATTTGAAGTTGTTAGATAATTTTCTCTTATATTCTGTACTAAAAGTAATATTAACAATAAAGTCATCAAGTGGTTAAATTTTTCAAAAAAAAAAAAAAAAATCCAAATATTTTTTTTTCCTTAGCATCATTGTAATCACAAGTTTATTAGTAATTATAACCAACAAAGATTGACTTTATAAGATGCAAGCTTAAAATAGATGATACATGGCATTGATTAAAATGCCACGAATCTTTTTTAAATTTACAGGACGCTTTAATTTCCAAACCAATTTTATCCCTTTTTAATCTAAATTATAAACTTCATATACAATGCATATGCCTCGCCAAAAGTGGTAGAAACTGTTTTAAAACAAGATTCTCCAGATAATTCAGAATATTCATTTCTTTCCATTCAAAACAGCTATGACCTCATAAAAAATACCAGCAGATGTACCAGACAAATATCACTGCTCACATGGGAAACATTTACCTATATATTACGCTGTTCTGTAGCGCTGAAATATGTAAAATTCTTCACTGGATGATAATTTAAGATTTACAAAAATTAAAGATATCTGAACTAGGAGAATAATTGGTATATTATATAAATTTCTTGTTAATCCAGTTTCTTAAAGGGATAACTATTTGAAAAACTTATCACGATTTTGAGCATACAGGAATTTAAAAATTGTGAACTTATTTTCAGCAAAATATTACTGAGAGGAAATAATTAAAGATATTAGCGAAGTTTGCCAGTTCAAGACAAAGCCACATCAAAAAATATTTGTACCATTACAGGTATTGCCTTAGTCAGAAGAACCTTTTGAAAAGCTCTAAATCGATATCGTAAGTGGGCTTAATTATTAGAATTCCACACACACATACAAAATACCTATATGTTACCATTGACCATGCTTCAAAATTCATAACGGTTACAATGTAAAAGCTGAAAAGTATATTAGCTATTTAAAGCAAATTTTCGACATTCTGTTTCCGAAAATCTTATTAAGTGACGGGAATGCTGCATTCATTCGGTCGGTTTTAAATTTTTTTTTACTCAATAAGAGTCAAACAGAAATAAATTTCTACCCATCCTCCATAAACAAACGGAAAGGGTATAAAAGTGAGCCAATCTATCATCATTCGCTAGAAATGAAAGACAAATCAAACTTCCAATGAAACTCTTTGGTGAGTGTGAGTCAATGTAAAGGTTTTTGGCACAAGAGCAAGGTGTGGCTATGCTGTGCCAAAAAAGATTTCACTGTGGTCGAGACGTGAAAAAATTGGGAAAAAAAAAAGACAAAAAGGGGGTGACAAGGAGAGTTGAAAATAGAGAAGGGTCGCTAGGGTAACCAGAAGGTGCATCCGCCGTGTTTAGCAAATACAGTAAACCCCATAGGAAAAAAAAAAGATCACCAGGGTGCCTAGGGGTAACGATATCCGGATTTGCCTAAAGAAGACAAGTCCCTGAGGTCCCCTGATATAAATCTCAGGTGCAGGGTGCCGGAGAATACCCCCAGATGCCGGGTACCCATTTTAGTCGCCTCTTACGACATGCAAGAGCTACAGTGGGGCAGGTAATTCTTTGGACAAAGCTTTTAGAATAGATTACTTTAAAATATTACGACAATCCCCATTCAATAATACCTTATTCACCTTCTTAGTTAATGAATAGAAAATTATCATATCCATTTACAATCGATAATTAAACAAATTCGACAGCTCCTGAAGAAAGAAAATGGCATTTCAATGCACTCAGGAGCATTATGAAAAAAAAAAGATAAAAATTTAATACGATTCTCTTAATAAGGCTTAAAAATTCAAGTAAAGATATTTAGTGATGGTAGAACAATTCAAGTATCCTAACTCAATGACATTTTGTCCATCATATCCTTGACGCTACACAATTTCGGCACAATTATCCGAGGTCATTTATGAAATTGAAGAACGTAAACAGATCACTAATGAGAAATAGAATAATATCCGAGCATCAAAACTTATGTTTTTTTTTCATCTATGGAACGAGTTTCAATCAATGAATACCGAGCAATAAGTGTGTTGCAGACCACTCCGATTTCGAAATCAACAAACCTACAGGTACCAGCATATGTTTCCGGGGTGATCACTCCATGTAAGCAGCTTATTTTTTTAAGCAGTTCCCAGATCCAGACGAGAAGGATGACTACAGCACCACTGGACACACTTTGAAAAAGACAAAAATAACATTTTTGAATCACTGACATTTTACATTAAGGCTTTACGTTTTAGACATTGGAAATCTTTGATATCTCCAAACCGAAACGACCAGACTGTTTATCTATACAGGTGTTATTTCCGTCCAAGTTGTTGCGATCATGAAAAAATTATTAAGTCACCTGTAGCCAATCATAGGAAATTACATACAGTAGAGCGGTTAACAAAGAATGTGTAAATCGACTCTATAAACAAATGTTTCGAGAAGAAAGAATTCGAAATAGGTCTGAAAATGTTTGCGATCTCAAACATGTGTAAGGACATTGTTAAGAATGGAAATCAAAAATTCTAAGAGGAAACTACGGCGTCTTATCAATAATGTTAATACATCAAGGAATAATGTTTAATTTGCAAATATGATTCAGATACCAAAAATGAATTCAAAATTAAATTGTTACAAATAGCAATATAGCATGCACTAAAGATGCGGAGCTATAACCGTATTATCCCCCTTTAAACGACTACACAAGGAAATTGCAGCGGACAACACCTAACGACTGTGATCCATCTATTTCAATACTATTTTTTCCATGCAATGTAAAGAATCTCCCACAAACTAACCGCCGTTCTGCAGTTGCTATGGTATAGTTATGCCACGGTCCGTGTAAGTTTAGTCTAGAATTTCGTTATTTATTTTGGTACTTTTCTGTTAAAACGGTATTACTTGGCATATTTTTTTTTTTTTTTTGTCTTCGTAAATAATTTCAGATGGATTCAATTGCAATTTGTCTCCAATTGTAATTCTCATTCAATAGCATTCATGCAGCAATGCATGGATTTTAAATAAGAATTATCTCAACTTCACATGTCCAAGCTATACTTCTGTTCAATATTTTCTTTACCGTGATACCCCCAAATTTGTTCCATATTTATTTATATTTGTTATTTAAGATGCAATAAATATGTGCTATTCCTGAAATTGCTGTTTCTCCTTGTTTTTCATTTTCAAAAGAATCCAAGCAGTAATTTTTTTCCCTTCAGATTTTATTCATCCTTGAATGTATAGTATGATGGTTGTAATGTGACGATGACCGCTCTGTTTTTAATTTTCTTACTTAAAAATCAAGATAGAAACTTTTTTAACACCTCATTTTAAAATTTTTTATGGTTGCTTTCCAATACGTTATAATATAACTAAGAGTGAAAAAAATTTTTTTTTTTTTTTTAAGGAATCATGTAGTCTTCAATAAAAACCTAAAATTGTTTTTCAACAAAAGTATATTTTGAAATGAATTTTTGTTATCTGTGAAAATAAATGTAATGTTTCAAAACGCTTGTTCTTCAGTAGTTTATAATATTTTCTTAATTTAATAAAAACTCAGTATCAAGCAAAATTCCCAATATTTAAAAATTTTAAGTATAGTTTATTTTAAATAATTTATTTATTTTAAATAATTTACAATAGCTTCTAATAGAATCACAAAGAAACTTTAAAGTTTAAACTTTACTTACATCGTATCATAAAATAATCTACTATTTAATAAATATAACAAAAAATTATTTGAGACACAATTTATAACAGAAGAAAAATCAACAACTTTAATATTGGGGGAAATATCGCATCTACACAGAAAGAGTATAAATAAACATATTACTTTTATTTCCATTCAGTAAAAATTATTTTCTGTTGTATACAAGTTACAAAAATAAAAGTAATTTATAATAAGCATATCTGTTTTATATCACAAAATATGGAAATTTATAATTCAAATTTTTTTAAAAATTACCATCAAAAGTCAGAAATGTTATTTCACTTCTTAGAACAATATCTCTCAGATAAGATTACATATATCTTATCGATGCTAATGTAGCATTTAATTCCAAATACTGTATTCAACGAACGATTCTGTCTATTCACATATTTTAAACTATCATCCATTAGTTTTTCTTCCGAATATTATGTTCCATGATTCAAACTTAAAAGCTAAACTTATAAAAGTCACATAAAGCAGAATAGAATTAAATAAAATTAGCATAATTTAATTAAATAGCATAATTAAAAAATTCAACGGTTGAATTTCTCCACGTGACACTATTTTTTTGATAAATATGTAAATCGTATTTCAAACTAGAGCGGCAGAGAACGATTTCTTGCAATTTTTTTACTTAATTTTAAACTTAATGTATACTTTCCCCTTTAGTATGAATACGCAAATGTTGATTTAAATTCGAACTACGAAAAAAAAAAAAAGCCTTACTACAGAGTGTGCAAATACGATGCTTTTATTTCGTATGAATAGGCAAATGTCTTTTTAATTCGCCTCTATCAGAGAAACCTATATTGCAAATTTCGCAAGAATGAGGCTTTTCCTTAGTATGGGTACGCACGTGTCTTTTTAAGTACGAGAGAACGTCTTACTGCAAATTTCGCAAACATAAGGCTTTTCATTAGTATGAATACGTAAATGTCTATCTAAGTCCCCTCTAACAGAGAAACTCTTATTGCAAATTTCGCAAGAATGAAACTTTTTTTACTATGAATAAGCAAATGTGTTTTTAAGTGATGCTTCCTAGCAAATGCCTTATTGCAAATTTCGCAAATATAAGCTTTTCATTAGTATAGATTCTCAAATGCATTTTTAATTCACTCCTACGATAATAAGCTACTTTGCAAAATTCGCATTTATGAGGTTTTTCCTTTGTGTGAACAAGCAAATGTATTTTTAAGTGTGCACTACGAGAATGCCTTACTGCAAATTTCGCAAACATAAGGCTTTTCGTTAGAATGAATACTCAAATGTCTGACTAAGTCCCCTCTAACAGAGAAACTCTTATTGCAAATTTCGCAAGAATGATGCTTTTCCTTCACATGAATACGACAATGTGATTTTAACTGCTCCCTACAAGCAAATGCGGAACGGCAAATTTCGCAAACGTGAGGCTTCTCACTAGTATGAATACCTATATGTACTTTCAAGCCCCATTTACGAGTAAACGTTTTATTGCAAATTTCACAAACATGAGATTTTCCTTTAGTATGAACAAGCAAATGAGTTTTTAAAAGATGGCTGCGACAGAAAGCATTATTGCAAATTTCACAAACATAACGTTTTTCCTTGGAATGAATTTGCAAATGAGTTTTTAAATTACTTTTTGTAGACAATTGTTTATTGCATATTTCACAAATGTGGGGTTTTTCCTTTGTATGAGCCATCCAATGAGTTTTTAAGGAAAATGTCTTAGTAAAAGCCTTATTTCTAACTTCACAAATATAAGGCCTACTGTTGAACGAATAAATGTGTATTAAAATAAAATAAGTAAAAAATCCGTTTCGCAAATTTCACAAATAAAAGGTTCAATTTTTTTTTTTTTTCAATACGAAAATTTATATTTACGCCAGAACGGTAAGTAAAGGCTCTTTTTCAAATAACTACGATTTCTTATTGAAGTGAATCCGTAAGAGGATATGTAAATTAGATCTTGGAGAAAGTGATTAGTTCCAAAATTCACAAAAGTATAATAACTCCCGTGCACGAATACATTGGTGGCTTTACATCGAAGGAAACGATTTTTTTCATGTGTCGCAAGTAAGATATTTTTTTTTGGAATGAATTGGAAAAATGCCTGAGTAAGTTTTACGTGAAGGAGACTATTATTCGGCAAAATCGATATTCTTTGAATCGTTTTGTATATAACATTGAAGGAATTGTACTTATAGCCAGTCTTATTTATCTAAATTCATGTCACTTGCCTTTCAAAGCGCATTAACTTCCGCTTGAACCCTCTTACGAAGATATATTCCTTTTGAATGCCTATCAGCAAATATCGTGCATTTCTAATGCAGAGTGGCATCCATTCGTAAAAGTGAACGGTTGTTCTTCTTTACACTTCTGTTGGCCTCGATGTAGCAACATTAAATCCTATTAGAGTAAAATAATTGTTATTAATATATAAGTTCTTTATCAATAAAGATGTAAAACTTTTGAATCAAAATAAATTAAAATCGGAAAAAGTCTTACAAAAATATCATACTGATTACATGAAAATATTCTTCAAACACATATTAAAAGGCTCCTTTTCGTTAATATTTAGGACAATAATATAGGTAAATCGATAAAAAAGACTACATCAGAATATCGTTTGTTTGACATTTCCAAATTGCACCATTATTTTCAAGTAAGTTTAGCTTGTATTAAAGTCGCACTAGAAGCAACACGAGGGCTATCGGCAGAATACACAAGGGGACCGTGATTTCGTTATAATAATCTCCGACGTGGGCCCGAACCCAGTTTAAGTTGTAAAAATCAGAATAAGTTGCTAATTTTTCTTTAATGGTATTAATAAAAGCAGATTTATTTCTGGTACTCTGCAGTAGCAATATAGATGATAAACTTAAGTAAATGGAAACTTTGAAGTTATGAGAGACGGCCCACAAAACAGCAAATGCGGTTGCTGAAAGCTCGACCTAGAAAACTGAATTATAAAAATTCAGTTTGAACATGTAGACTCTGTTTAGGACACCCCGGTGGAAGACACACACGGCGAACCCAGTTTCAGGCCCGATCCTTGATCAGTCGGTGTAAATCTCCCACTCGGAGGGACCCGAAAATTTGTTAAGAAAAAGAATTCGTTTTTCAGGACGAACAGCTCTCTCAGTGAGATATTTGAGTCGAATGAGATATTATTAATCAGGTGAAAAAAGTTGAAATTATGCAGCTTCCAAATTTAATACTTAAGAAAATGAAATTTTAGGATCAGATGAATAGGCGGAACCTCAGTAATTACTTGCAAAGCAGCAGTGAGAGATGTCCTAAAGCCTTGGTAATTTTTAAAAGGTAAATTCTCTGAATAGAGTCTAACTTAATAATTTGTGAGAACTTTAGGTCGTCACCCCAAACCCCCGCACCATAGACAATAATAGGTTCTATAACACATAAGTACCACAGTTTATAATTTTTGAAATTGAAATCATTGAAGGATACCCTATTAAAATTTAATGAACGATTACAAATTTTTTTTAAGATAACTAATGTGGGGACTCTAGGAGAGGTGGCGGTCAATTAGAATACCTAAATATTCATAAAATTTACAAATTTTTATGAATGAATTCTTTAGTTTAAAAATTAGGTCTCGACTGAAGACGCTGCCACCACGAACTCCCTTGTTGTGGGTTGACGAGCTTCTAAATACAACCGCGGCGGTTTTCTCAATCGAGATTTCCAACCTTAGCCGTGCCAGATGTTCAGTAATAAGACCAATTAAAATATTAGAATAATGCTCTAGGCCTCTTCTCGAATTTCCTGTGGAAATAACCGCCAGATCATCCACGAAAGCTTGAACTAAAGTTTTCGCAATTAATATTTAAAAAAGAATTAACATATAAGTTCCACAGAGCAATTGCAAGTAACGAACCCTGAGGACAGTCTTGGGTAATTAGATGCTTTATTGTAAAATTATTAGAAAAAAAAATGTCAATTTATTAAGTAAGATTTAAATAAATAGCAAGTAAATTCTACTCAAAATTATTTTGTTGAAGTTATAATATTTTGATATAATTGGGTAGGCCATATACAATATTTAAAAAAAAAAAAAAAATTATTTGAAACAGAGAGAAAATAAATTTAAGAAAAATCTCAATGTCAATTCGGAAACAATAATTCGATTTTTTAGAATTTGAAGTTGCCAGAGAATTTTCTCTAATATCCTCTACTCCAAGTAATATTAATAATAAAGTCATCAAACGGTTAAATTCCTTAGCCCCCACAAATGCAGAGGAAATGCAAGCGTTTATTGGTACCATCAATGTTTATTTCAGGTTCATTAGTAATAGTGCAAAATTAAGCTTGGCGTAAGTTACTTGCTTAAAAAAGATGCTACATGGCATTGTTTAAAACAATGCCACGAATCTTTCTTAAATTTACAGGATGCTTTAATTTCCAAACCAATTTTATCCCTTTTTAATCTAAATTATAAACTTCATATACAATGCATATGCCTCGCCAAAAGTAGTGGAAACTGTTTTAAAACAAGATTCTCCAGATAATTCAGAATACTCAATTCTTTCAATTCTAAACAGCTAAGACCTCATAAAAGATACCAACTTACAAAGCAAAAATGTCTTGCAATAGCAGATGTACCAGACAAATATCACTGCTCACATGGGAAACATTTAACTATATATCATGCTGATCCGCAGGGCTTAAATATGTAAAACACGTTACTGGATGATTATTTGAGATAAGATTTATTAAAATTAATGATATCTGAATTAAGAGAATAACAGGTATATATAAATTTGTCGTTAATCCAGTTTCTTTGAAGAGCTAACTATTTGAAAAAACTAATCACAATTTTGGAAGTACAGGAATTTAAAAGTTGTGAACTTATTTTCAACGAAATATTATTGAAAGAAATAATTAAAGACACAACCACACCAAAAACCTTTGAGACCTTTACATGTAGTGCCTTTGTCAGGAGAACCTTTTGATAAGCTCTCAGTCGATACCAAAAGTGGGCTTAATTATTAGAATTCCACAAAAATATACATAAAGGTTAAAGCTGACTGAAAAGTATATTAGCTGTTTAAAACAAATTTTCAAAATTCCGTTTCCGAAAATCTAATTAACTGATGGGAATGTTGCATTCAACTCTTCAATTAAAGAAATTCTTAATAAAAGTGTCAAACAATGATACATTTTCACCCATCATCTACAAACCAATAGGAAAAGTTATAAAAGTGAGCCAATCTATCACCATTCGCTTAGAATGAAAGATAAACTAAACTTCCAAGAAAATTCCTTCGACGAAACGTTTCAAGAAGGTTACATAAGAATACAACCACCACCCTCATTCGATTATATCTTATATCCTTGCTAGTCAATGAACAGTAAATTACCATATCCATCTGCAATCGATAACGAGACAAATTCGCCTGCTTTTCGCTGCCTCCAAATTGTGCCTCTGGATGAACACTACAATTGAAACACGAAGAGAAAGGGGTGAGGGTACATCCTTATCGAATTATTTTTGTAACTTAATACAAATTATATCAACCCTACAACAGTTTGAAATAGTAGTAATGAGACTAACAAAGTGTGGTTCTTTACATTTTACTAAATGGTGATTCTTAACAACAAAATTTATTCTTTCATCGGAATGACGGTGAAATTGAATTCTAAGTGAACCACTGATCTTAACATTATTTTACATTCATAGTGTAAATAGCACTAAGGAATAATGTTTTATTTGAAAATATATATGATTTTGATACAAAAAAAAATGAATTTAGAATTAAATCGTTGCAAATGGTAATACGGTATCCACTAAATATATGAGGCAACAAAGCCCATCATCCCATTTAAATGTGCTGCAATTGCTGTGGTGAGGTTATGCAAAGTCCGTGAAAGTTCAATCTTAAATTTCGTTATTTATTTAGGTATTTTTCATTGATAATCATACAATCTGACGCTTTTTGTGTCTTTACGAATTTACTTGAAGGGATTCCACTACAATTGTCTCCAGTTATATAAACAAATACCCAATATTTTTGTTCTTTCATCGTTTTTTTACGTATTTTACTGTCTATTGCCTGAAAAATTAAAGGAATTTAAATTTTAACATAAATTTTTAAGAACCAATCGTGGTATAACTAATGTGACATACTTTTCGATATAAATCTTTCGGCAAGAGCGAGGGTGGACAAACCGTAATTATTTTTTTCCCTTCAGACTTTATTCACACATCAGAGTGTAGTTTAATGGTCGCAACGTGATGATGCTTTTAAACACATAAATAAGAGTTAATTTTTTTTCAATGCTTTTAATTGAATGTGTGCTATCTATGAAAGTAAATGCTACATTTAACAACACTTATTCTTGAGTAGTTTATAATCCTTTTTCATTTAATAAAAGTTATTTATCGAAAATTTTAATATTTAATAATTACGTATTTTATTTTAAATAAAAATGTATGATAATTTCATATAGTACCTCAAATAAAGTCTTAAAATGTGGCTTTAGTTACATCGTATCATAAAATAAGCTGCTTTTGAAGCAACGTAATAAAAATTAATTTGAGACAAAATTTTCATTAAAAGAAAATTTAACAACTTTAGTATTGAAAAAATCCACATTTTTATTTCCATTCAGTAAAATTTATTTTCTGTTTGCAGAGGAATTATTTAAGAAAAATTATCATTAAGGGTCTGAAATGTTACTTCCACTTCATAGAACAAGGTCTCGATGTTGGTTGGTTTTATTAACGTCGTGCTAGAAGCAACCCGAGGACTATTGGCGACAGTACTCGTAATTTTGAGCCTCGGTCAAGTGACGAGGTCGATACCTGAGCTGGCACCAACCCCTCTCCTAACTTCCACACCACGCCAAAGGGAGAACTCTGAGTCACGTCAGATTTAACGTGCATCAGCCCCGTCTATACTGCGCGTCTTACGTGGCATCGAGGCTCGAACCTACGTCTCAACGAAAACCAACGGCAGCGAGTCCGCTGCCTTAATCACTAGTAAACCGCGGCCACTCCAAACAAGTCTAATTTACAAGGGATTGGAATAAATTGGTTGCTGTGATGATTAGATTCATACCCAACAAAATTATAATGTTAACAATTAAATTTTTTCTCAATCAAACAAAATCGATATATATGTATGCAATTTTCGATTGTAAGTTAATTACTCTGCCTGAAGAAAGATGAAAAAATTGTTCCATTTTTTTTACGTTTCTATTGCAATTATAACCAGAAAATAGTGTAATTTTAATTTCTTTTTTTAAGTAACAAAAAAAAAAAATTATACCTCTTCCATCTACTTTTGTTCAAATATAAAGATCATTAAACGATGTACTAGTGGAACTAATACTTTACATGTAACAACGATTTTTTATTTCATCTGTATGTAATATTTATGATAAATTTGGTTCAAAAGTACTGATATTTGTAAAAATCCTTATATACTTTACAGATTTTGTTTGCAAAATATTTAAGAAACACTGATATGAAACAGAATTTTAAAAAAATGTATTAGAAGAGAATCATGTTCATAATCATTTACAATTCAAAATTAATTTATTCTAATTTCCATCATTTTTAATGAATCTAATGAAGAAAGCTTTTGTTTTCACAGAATGTTAATAATTTTACAAAATCAACATAAATTCAGTTTATATTATGAAATTTTTATTATTGTCTCATTCTGTATTTAATATTTATCCCAATAAATGCATAGGTTTGTGATTAGTTGTCCATTAAAGTCATACTAAATAAAAAATCATTTGACGGCATCCTCGTTATTTTGAACCCTTGTAAAATGAAGTAACACGAGAAAAGGTACCTAACTCTTTACTTCCATTAGTCTGTATAAATTTTTAAAAGTTGTTGATTTAAAAATTTAATTCATTTTGTATTTCATAATCTTTAATAAATACTTGGAACTTCATATCCAATAGTTAAACATTTTCAATTAAAATATTTCATATTAGATTCATAAGCAGAATGGAACTCCTCTTTTAGTGAGATTTTATGAACACAATAGCTTGTAAAGGCTTTATAAAGAGCCACGTCACATTTGAATAAAATAAATTCCATGTAACTCAAATTTAGGTTGCATCCTTATGTGCTATTTAAATCCACCCGAATTCCCCCTGCCAACCTAAATACTAGAAAATGACTCATACTAATTATTTTGATATTTTCTAAATAACAAAATTTTCGAAATTTAAACACAGGTTTTAAAAAACAGCCTTCATACATTGAATTTGTGATATGCAATGGAGCAATGAAAACATGATTTTAGAGTTACATCAACTCATTTTCTGGTCTTTGTTTTTAATTAGTGCTAACTGTTTCCATTCATTTAAGGCTCCTACATCTAGTAGTAGGTTAAGAGTATAGCTGATGTGTATGTTTTTTTTAAAATCCAAAAAATAAAAGACAATGTATATAAATACAGATACTGATTTTCCCCTTAATTAAGAGACATCAATTAGCGCTTTTGTTCTGATGTATTTTTGATAAATCTTGCATTCCATTGCAAAAAAAAAAAAAAAAAAGATACCTACTTTATTTTCCAAGTGTAAATAACTTTTTTTTAAAAAAAAAATCCACAAACTTATTTATCTAGAATCAACAAAAGTCGAAACAACGGTGTTATTTATACCATAAATATTATAAAATTGTTTAAAAGAATATGTTTTTTCACAAAATGTTTCCTTTGAATTAAAGAAATATTATTTGATTAAAAACTAAAGTTTACAAATTATAATTTTTTTTCTCCTAAATATTTTAAAAAATTCTCCCATTTGATACAATTACAGTCAGTTGTTACAAGAAATATAACAATACAATATAAAATTGCGTTAGAAATAAATTTCTTTGATATTTCTGATATGTATAATGTGTTGTAAACATATTACTTGGAAATTGAGCATGATAAAAATGCGAGTTGTTTTTGAAATAACAAATGTTTCAAAAACATCGGTAGAACAGAAATCATAAAAATTGTATTAAAGCCAGGACCACATTGCATGCAATCATTCTGAATGTGGAAGTTTGTTCTACAGAAAAACAATTAGTTTTAAATCATAACACTGACAACCAAATCAGGATCTGTATTTGTATCAAATTTAAATCTGAAATTTCAGACAAGGTTCTAAATTAAAGTGCAGAATTGAGGTGCCCCTTGTCACTTGTGAATTTTGTGTGTCATAATAATTTTAATCTGCTGAATTAGTTTACAGTAATGGTGATAACCTGTCTCTTGAGAAACTTCTACATAGGTCACGTTTTCTGTCCTTGATTGCAATTCGTAAAATCACAATAAGTTTTTAATAAATAGAAACAATGTTTTAAAAATACTTTACATCAACCATTTTGCTTTTTAATAATATTTTCTTCAAATTATTTAATGCTCCTTGTGATAGCTGAATGCCTTGCAGTTTTCATTAAATTGTTCTATTCAGTATGTCTCAAAAATATGATTTGCATTTTTGTTATGTTTTGAGGGGAAAGGTAAAAAGCTGAATATTCTGAAAGGTAAAAAAAGTTGAATATTCTGTTTCCAAGAATTATATTAGGTTTGTATTCAACTAATGAATTTTTTCTAATTCGAAAGAACTATTCTAAAAAAGTAGGGTTTTTTTTTTAAAATTTACGTCTTGGATAAAGTTCAGTATCATGTGTTAATTGGCGACTTACAGATGCAATAATAATTTATATGTGGCAACTTAGGTTTTGGTAACCCTGATGCATACAATTTTAAAAAACATTTGCATACGTCACATTAACTATTTTTGATTGTTAATCGTTAAAAACGGAGCAAAATTTTTTACTATTTGTTGCAAGATCAAAACTTGCCTTTTGTTTTTTAGGTGGATTGTTGCGAAAGATTGAAGAAAGATAGTAAAGTATAAGTTACATTTCTTTAGGAGTTGTAAAAAAGGGTAAAATGAGATCAAGTCATGTGTTACTTCTGCAATTATTACAAGAAATGTATAATATTATTGCTTAAGTATAGTTATTTATAAATTAGAATTATTATAAAAAATTCATATTTATTAATAATTCTCATTTATAAATAAAATTCATTAATAAAAAAAAGTTAAGCAATTTTTATTCAGAAAT
>BMAW01060542.1:0-30934 GCA_019974015.1 Nephila pilipes | reverse complement strand
AATTGTTAGCAAATAATTCTCATTTTTATTTATAAATGAGAATTATTTGCAAACAATTATTATATTTCTGAATAAAAATTGCTTAACTTTTTTTTTATTAATGAATTGTTTATAAATAATTCATATATATATATAAATGATTCTTATTTATAGAAAAGAATTGGGTACTTGTCTATTATAGCAGTGCCTGATGATTAATCGCCAAGCGAGTAAGAAATATTGCCAAGTAGGTTGTATCAAAAGATAGGCTTCACGAGTTTGGCAATGACTTAGCGAAATTATAATTTTACAGGTGCCACTATAATAGGCAAGTACCAAGAATTGTTTATAAACACTTCATATTTATGAGCAAATATTTCAATATAGTTCTTATAACTACTTATTCTTAAATACGAATTAATTATTTATTAATAATTTTATATACATATATATAGGAATTGTGAATAATTCCTATTAAAAAACTATTATTATGAATCCAAAAAAATTATTTCAGACATTTGTAAGTATTCTTATGTGTTTTTTACATATTGTCAACATTTACATTTGATTCCTCTGATTGAATCAGCACTATTTTGATCAGCTTCTCATTTGCAAGGTTTTTATGACCCAGCTTACATAACGCAAGTTTGGCAACTTTTCTTCGGAGTCACAAATTTCACTGCAGTCGCCCAGGGACACCCGATACCAAATTTTAACCTTAATTTTACTAAATTAAAAAAAACAAGTGACATATAAGGTACATACATTTCTTTAGTTTACATTGTTAATATTGTCGGTTCTCACCTAAACAGTGCACTTAATACGATGATGTAATGAAATTTTTGTTTGTTTTCAAAACATTCCAATAAGATAAAAAGGCTGTAATGAAATACAGGAAGCTGGCACAAAAGTAAAGAGCTCTGACCACCAAAAGTAATGTGATAAAAAAAATGTCTCAATAAAATATCTTTGTTATTTGTTTATTTGACTACATCTCTTTATTTATCAGAATGCATAAAGGCATTGAATTTAAGTGAAGATAAAAAGTAAAAATAAGAAAGTGTTTGGTTGGTTTTATTAAAGTCGCACTAAAAGCAAACACAAGGGCTAATTGGCAACGGATCTCGTAATTTTCAACCTCGGTCAAGTGACGAAATAAGAAAGCGAGGAAAGTTAATAACATCAAAATTAATTATATTTTATTCCATTATAATACATAAATTACAAAATAATTTTAATGTCTAATAGTAATTATTCATAATCATATTTAAGTTATAGATACTTAACATTTTACCTAAAATTACAGACATTTATAGTTATGAATATATATTATTATAAAATTTACAACTATAAATAATTATACTTTATAGTATATATTTATATTTTTGTGATACAAAATTAAGAATCATTAAAATTTTGAATAATTATACATTTTAATATATATTTATAGTGTTGTGATACAAAATTATGAATCAGTAAAATTTTGAATAATTATAATATACATATGTTTTGATTTGGCATGATTATATGGATTAAAAGGTAACAGAGATAGCGATTTTTAGGTGTTTTACAAGGAGATCAAGTGTAATTTTTGACTTAGAGGACAAATTTAAACACTTATATGTTATTTGAATACTTACTAATATTACTGTGTGCATAAACTGACCAAATACTTATACAAGTTGATTTTTTACACTTTATGTGCAAAAAATTTAGTTTACAAAATATTAAAATATAGTAAAAAATTTTGGTACTTGTCTATTAAAGCGGCGCTCACCAAATTAAGAATACGCCAATGTCGCCAAGCTAGTTAAAAGCGCCAAGTAAACGGAGCGAGAAATTGAAATGTAGGAAAACAAATAACACACCAATAAACAATATAAAACTTTTTTAATTAATATTTTTATTTAATAATCTTTTATATGTTTAGTGATAAATCTCATTCCAATAAGTACTATAAAAATTTAATGTTTAATATTAATATTTACATATTTTTTAGAACATCAATCAACATAAAAGGCCATATTTCCGAAATTGTGTTCACTATTTTATAGAAAGCATTTTTTTTCCGCTACATATTTCCTCCACATAAATTCTGCCAGATACGATTCTAGATGATGCCAAGTCGTGCTGTTTCTTGTTATGCCACTTTGCGGAACCCCACATTCTTTAAACATTTTGCATGTGAACTCCCGTTGATGGATCTACAAAATTGTACTTATGGTTCACCGTGAAAAGTGTAAAACCAGCATCTCATTTTGCTGTTTGGTAAATTGAAAATTGTTAACGACATTTTCAAAGGCAACAAAATAGGTATACAAAAAAATACGAAATCGGTAAAGTTAACAGGCAAGCGATATTTTACTAAAATGATGAAGTGCTGTGTCAACTATCATCATTTCACATTGGTTCAAAAATATATGGCTATTTAATTGTGGTCAATAAACCGGATAACCGAAAAAATGCTCTTTGCCCTAAATGCTAGCAAAGATGCATTTAGAATAATTTAATGAACATGACGGTCAAAATTAGACAATTGACGAGAATATTTTAATCTTTGATGACTGTAAAATATAATCTATTCTGTATACGAAAATATACAAGATAAATGCTTACCTCGCTTTCGAATCCAAAAGGCGAGATTAATAAATCAGCCGCTTCCCTTCAAAATTCTAAATGGCAATTTGAATTTGTAGACATCTGCGACTCATTGCGATCTGCGTATGCGCGAACCCTCCATCAGCTAGGAGAAGTTGTTACTCACGCAGGCACTAAAAATGCTATCTGCGCATGCGTTAGCTCTCCAGCAATAGCGAGTGTCAAATTCCTCATTCTTTCACTTCTCGGCAAAAAGTAATATCAATCTACTCGAAAAAACACAAAGCTCAACTCTCCGATTAATTACTAAATCTAGATGGTACATCAGAAATAATGAAATCCTAAAAGCTACTAAAATCCCCACTTTTAGAAAACACATACAAAAAATAGCCAAAAATTTTTTCTCAACACTGAACCTAACTAATAATTACAACATGATCAATCTTGAAAACTACACCCCTCGCGAAAACACAAAAAGACCCAGAACTGTATTACTAGACTCCTACAACCCACCTTAATTATTATCACTCCTTAAATTATTTAAACTCTTAAATTTTTACTCTGACAGACAGACAGACAGACATAAGAAAAACTGACGAGCGTCAGCGAGTCATCGCTTTTGCTCAAATTAATGGATATAGTGGGTCGTAAGAAACAATGTAGAAGACGCCTAAGGGCGATTGGACTGAAAAAAAAGAAAAGAAACATCAAGAGTACCAGTGACACTTTGCAGTATCAACGCTGTGTGATTAGAGGATATTAAACAAAGTTAAATGTACCAAAATCTTGCATAATGAAGGTCTAATAATTGTGAAAAATGAAAAAAGTTATGGGGGCTTAAGTGGGAGGGACCATTTAGTAGTTTTATATGCGAAATTGAATTTGGAGTGGGGGTTTGTAAAAAGAATTTGAGCCTTAATAATTGGATTATTGTGATGGAGAATGGAGGTGAAGAGATTTCGAGAGAGCTTAGTGATATATGAAGCAATTGGTTCAATTTGAAGATCATTGTGGATTACATTGTTTCTTATATACCAGGGGGAATTTGTCATTATTCTGAGAATTTTGTTTTGCATGATTTGAACCTTTTTCATGTGAGTTTGTGCGGCCGAACCCCAAACAGGGGAGGCGTAGGTGATGATTGGGCGAAGGATCTGTTTGTATAGTAAGACTTTATTATTTAATGAGAGAGGAGAGTTTCTGCCTATGAGTGAAATACATAAATGAATTTTATTCCAAAATTTTTCAGTCAGGAATTTGATATGCTGCTTATATGTGAGTTTCGAGTCTAACTGAAGTCCAAGGTAGCGTACTACCGAGACCCAGTTTATCTCTTCATCAAAAAGATTTAGATTATCGTTGGGGTTTATTGTGCCATACTTTTTGAAGATTATTGCTTGAGTCTTATCAACGTTGATTGCTATCCTCCAGTCCGTTAACCAAAGTTCTAAGATGTTGAGATAATTTTGGAGAGCTTTGACGGTATATTTTAAGTTAGCCCCCTGAGCTAACACAGCAGAGTCATCAGCAAAGAGACACACACTGACACTGGCATGGTGTGGAAAGTCAGAGGTGAAGAGATTATATAAAAAAGGACTTAAAATCGACCCCTGAGCGCAGCCAGCAGCCATTGTTCCATTATTTGAATAACTATTTTTAATTTTTACATTGAATGATCTGTCGTGGAGAAAACTGTTGATGATATTGATAAGATAGAAAGGAAATTTGAAGTTGATCATTTTATAAATCAACCCATCGTGCCACATTCTGTCGAATGCTCTTTTAACATCCAAGAAAATGCCAATAGTAAATAGATTATGGGTGAAACCTTCATTAATAATGTTGGTCACTCTGGTTAGTTGGTGGATAGTAGAATGGCCCTCTCGAAATCCACACTGTTCTGGGGGGATGCAGTTTTCAATGTTGCTATGGATTTTGATTCTATTTAGTAAGATTTTTTCATAAATTTTTGCAGTGGAGCTTAGAAGACTGATTGGCCGGTAATTTTGAGTGAATTTATGATCTTGATTTGGTTTTGGGATCATAACAATTGTAGCTTCTTTCCATTTTTTAGGGAAGTAATTTGCCATGAGACACTTGTTAATGATTTTAGTCAGATTGGTGATTGCCTTGTCCGGAAGATATTTAAGAGCAATATTAGGAATAGTATCTGGACCTGGAGCTTTCTTATTTACAAGATTTTTGATTATTTGTTTAATTTCGTTTGGGGTGGCCAAGGGGGGGATGTTGGAGAGTGTTTGATCATTTTCTAGGAAATCAGAGACGACTCTTTCCACTTCTTCTATTTTTTCGTCCGAATACGGAAAAGCGTTTTCTTGGAATGTAGCTTCCAGGGTATCTTTGAAAGCTTCCGCTTTCTCAAAATCAGAGTAAGCCATTCCACTCGGGCCACTGAGGGGTGGAAAATTGTAAGCTTTACGAGTGATAATTCTGTTCAAGTTAAACAAAGAATTATCCTCGGGGCTGAGATTATCAAGTAGGATTTTCCAGCTTCTATTTTTGTGATCAT
This sequence comes from Nephila pilipes, assembly GCA_019974015.1. Taxonomy (NCBI): domain Eukaryota; kingdom Metazoa; phylum Arthropoda; class Arachnida; order Araneae; family Nephilidae; genus Nephila; species Nephila pilipes. The sequence goes on along the minus strand of BMAW01060542.1, from coordinate 25,827 downwards.
TAATTAAGATGCGTATTTGTCTAATTAAGGAGTTTACTTCCCTTTTGTAGGGGCGGTAACGAGTCTGATTCCAGAGTTTTCTGAACCTGTTTTTAGTTTTGATGAGATTCCTGATATGAAGAGGGAGTCTGAGGTGGGGGGTGTTAATCACTCTTGTAGTGGAAGAACAGTTGATTGCATAAATAATTTTGGAGTTGAAGTCCTTGATAGCGTCTTCTATTTCATTGTGTTCAATCTTGGGATTTCCAGGCATGGTGTGATGTATAATTTCTTGGAATTTAAGCCAATTCGTTGATTTATGAGTTCTAAGATCAGGAGGGAGGATATTGTTTAGAAGAAGATCGATGATGATGGGATTATGATCACTACTTAATTCATTTATGCTAGTGACGTTAGAGTGTCTGAGATTTTTTGCAATGGCAAAATCAAGGATGGAGTTTGATCCTCTGTGCGGGAAATGCGTAGGATGGTCAGGAGCAATGATGTCGAGAGCCGAAGCCGCCACCCAATTGCAGATTACAGTACCATTTCTGTTTGCTCTTCCTGGGTTCCAACAGGGGTGTTTAGCGTTGAAATCTCCAAATATTATAACTTTATGGTTTGGGACGAGGATAGAATCTAAGTCGATAGTGTTTATGGTTCCATGTGGAGGTCTGTAAATGCTGGAGGCCGTGATGAAAGAGTTATTTTGCAGGCAGATATTAATGGTGGTATTTTCAAACGTTTGGGTGTTAATGATGATTGGGAAGTGCTTAATTGAGTTTTTAATAAAAAGAGCAGTGCCGCCTCCCCTGTGGGTAAGACGGTCACTTCTATGGCAGGAGTAGTTGGGTATTTTAATAGTATCAGAAGGCCGAAGATGCGTTTCTTGGATACCAATGATATCCGGGTCGTGTTTAGCTATTGCATTTTTTAGTTCATCTATGTGCTTTTTTAGTCCATTTGCATTCCAGCTGTAGATGCGGAGTAAAGGATTATTACAGTTTGGTGTAATAGACATTATTTAGTGGTTAACAGCTGGCTTTGAATGATTTGGAGCATGGTGCCCATTTGACTTAGTAGTTGGGTCATCGTATTTACAAGAGGAGCCTCTGTTGAGCTATTGTTTTGGGTAGGTTGTTGAGGAATGGCTTGAGGTTGGGGGGCGTTTTTAGTTTGAAATTGCTTTTTTCGTTCTTCCCAAACATTTATGGTTGGTGGTTTTGCGGCTTTGAAGTTTAATGGATTTTTAGCACATCCGGAGAAGTTGGCGGGGTGTGGACCTCCGCAGAGAGCGCACTTGGCAGGGGTTTGCATCGTTTTGGTGCAGTCTCGAGTGATGTGGCTGCCAGCACATTTGAGGCACTTAGGCGTGCGGTTGCAGAACCGGCTGTGGTGGTAGAATTCCTGGCAGCGATAACACTGCGCAGGCATGGTATTTTTCTTCAAAGCTTCTATTTTTACTTTAAAATAACCAATATTTGAAATGTTAAAAATATCCTGAGTTTCTTCAGATTTTTTTAAGACAACAAGAAAAAGTGGCATGTTGGTATTATTTCTTTTACTTTTGAGAACTGATACATGATCAGGGTTGAATCCAAAATATTTTAATTCACTAACTATCTCATTAGTGTCATAGTCCGAGGGTAAACCGCGAATCACGACTTTCAACATTTTTTGGTGTTTCATTTCGAATGTGTGGGATTTAAGCTTTTTTACCGAGATGTAGTTTTGAATGATTCTATGGTCGTTGGGTGATGCAGGGAAAACTTTCAATTTCCCGTTTATGAATCTTCCTAGCACCTTGTTGCCGGTTTTTTCACTTAGCTCTTTCAGAAGCTCAGGAGTGTTCATACTCTCATCGATAATTATTGGAGGAACTCTTTTTTTCCTGGTAACAACAGGGAAGCCATTGTTGTTTTCAGTGTCACTATCATTATTTTCTTCAGTTTGAGCGGTTTCGAGCTTAGTGGAGGTTTTTGTTTCTATTTCGCTTTCTTCTTCGGAAGAGGAGGAGGCGGAATGCATGGATTCGACATCCGATAAATCTGAATTAGTTACTTGTTTTGATTTTTTGGGTTCAGAATTTTCCATTATGGGTGAGGCCAAATTTCTCTTATTCTTTTTAGTTTTTCTGTTACTATTACTCTGAGATGGAGGGGGGAGAGGGGATGTAGGTTTCTGTCTAACATTTTCAAGGATTTGCTTCAAATAGTATTTAAGCTCATCTGAAAGGAGCTTGTTAGATTTGCGCGCACATCGAATGATGATGTGTTGGGTCTCATTTACTAATTGCATGTCTAGTTCGTCTGAGTTTTGTTTGGTGTAATTATAAATCAGATTCTCCAGATAATCACAATATGCTTCGCAAGATTTCGCGTCATTTAAAAAATCAACCCTATGATACGCATCCTCTAAGTTTAAATCACACAGGTTAATAACAGAAAGGCCACTTACCTCTGATGAGTTTGATGTATCCATGATAGTAGTCCAAAAAGTCGAGGGTAATCCAAATCAACACGTGCAGTAGCACGTGGGAAACACAAGTAAGTTTTCTACAATGCGTAGAAATTTAAGATGAACAATCTAAAAATAATGATTTAGAATGTTGGAAAAGTCACTAACAAGTTTGTATGAAACAAAGTTAATCAGCAAAAGTCCAAAAACAAATCGATGGAACTCGATTACATATCCGATCAAGCAGGCGTCGCAGCCGTCGAAGGGAGAAAAAGTCGCCGTTGAATACAGCACGCGATACGGGGAGAAAATTCCCGCCGTCCGCAGAAAACCAGTTTCACGAGAGGAACGAGATTCGACTGAACTCTAGAACGCTAGCTGGAAGAAGCAATTTTTACTCTAAAACATGCTATTAACTTATTAACTTCATTCACAAGCCGTATACGCCCTCCAAACTAAACACACCCATATCACAAACACGACAGCCAAGGGCAGCCAATTGGAAGCTCACCTCCGTAATCTATAAACCAACCAAAGACAAGACACTCAGCGCCTTCCTTGACCGAAACCTATACCGCCAAAGTGCCTACTTTAGCAGACCAAGCTGACAGCCAATCAGAGCCCGGCAACTGAACACTCACTTGCAGAAAGTCCAAACTCCATCCAAAGCCAAGTTTTGCATCACAATACCGACCCGAGCTTGAAGGCCGCTCTGTGGCCTATGTGCTCGATACAATTTCCAATGTATTCCAATGTATTCTCGCACCCTCCTGTGAAGCGCACGTGTTTACTCTCCGAGAGCAGGAACCAGATTCATGGAAATAAAAATGGAATCCAAATACATCGTCTCTTAATTTAACCTTACAACATCCTACAAATTATTCCATTAATTCTAGACAGTAACTACTTGAAAGGACATCCAGATTATTATTAGTATTTTAGAATGATATATAAAATTAAAATTATTTATAGAGATTAAACTTGATACATAAATTCGAATACAATTATATCTCGAAAGAAAAATTATATATATATATATATATATATATATATATATATATATATATATAAGTGACTATAGTGTTCGAAAGTTTAGTTCCTAATCATTTTGTTTTTCGCTCCGATCTCCTCATCACTTCAGCAACCTTCTCATTTTCTCAGCTCGGTAGCTCGACTCTTAGCAGGATTGAACAATCACTGTGATGATTATACTCCAATCAACTCCTGCACAGACCACATAAAATTCTACTAGATTAACTTTCATTTAACATATTTCAGCAGCAGCAATCGAATGAAGTTTTTGAGTGCTAGCCTGGGCAGGCGTTTTACTCATGTATGAGCTGTGATCTTTTTTTAAAAAAGATCAATAAGTAAGCGAAAGAACAAGCAGTTTAAAATGCCCCGAAGCGCTTAGTTTGAGATTGGGCGAAAGTGTTGTCGAGAAGATAAAAATATAAAAGAGAAATAAAGATTTTTCTTTATTTTTTCCCCCTCTACCAGAAGTAAATCCGGTTAAAGGAATTGTTTTTAATAATTATTATGAAAACAATTAAATAGTTTTTTTTTTTTTTTTGTAATTATAAATTTTTCATTGCAGGAGAACAGTGACCTTAATGGACAGTCCGAAATGAAGAAAGTGTATAATCATTTTTTTGTAATTTTTTTATAATAATAAAAAGAATGAAATGTAAAAAATAAAGGTACAAATGAGAAAGTTTAATGACAGTGGAAAGGAAGTGCAAAAAAATCGTCTGGCAAAGGCGTCCGGGATCAGAGGAATTATATCGCTAGATCTTAGAGCGACTAGGAGCGAGATGGTGAATGTGACGGAAAGGAGCTTTCTTATTGGCTGAGACGGAGGTGAGCTAAGACTGGTGTGTTTGATGCACTCTAGGGTGAAAAAGTTCATGGAGAGAAAGGGAAGTCTCCCATTGGTAGTTAGGTGACGGTTCGGAGTTTTGCTATTTGATGGTTTGGATGGGGTGGTAAGAAGGATTGAACGGAGGGCCAATGGTGTGTGCTGTGTTGTGGTATGGGTGTAGTGTAGGGATTAGAAATTAAAGTTTATGAAGGGTAGAGATTGAAATAATTTTCACACGATTCGTAGGGAAAAGGGTGAAAACCATTATTATGGGTGAATATTTTTTGTGCCTGAACAAGGGAGTTTTCATGAGAGTGGATGGTGTTGTAAAATCTTCTAGCTAAGTAAGAGATATGTTTTTTAATAGAGGGAATATGTAGGTCATTGTGTATGACGCTATTGCGAACATACCAAGGGGCATTAACAATAATTCTAAGGATTTTGTTTTGGAGGGTTTGTAGGTGTTTTAAGTGGGTTTTTGCAGCATGACCCCAGATGGAGGATGCATATAAAATAATTGGTCTAATAACTTGTTTGAATAATAAAATTTTATTTATAAGGGATAAGTTTGAGTGTCTACCAATTAAAGGTAGACAATTAAATAATTTTTTCCAGCACTTTTCTTTAATGGAAATGATGTGTTTTTTAAATGTGAGTTTAGAATCAAGTGTAACACCGAGGTATTTTACATCAGTGCTCCACTCAATATTTTCTCCGAATAGGTGTAATTTTTTTGAAGGGGGGTGCCTTTTCTGAAAACAAGTGCTTTGGTTTTATCTGTATTAACGGCAATGCGCCAGAGTGAAAGCCACTTTTCTATTTTTTTAGGTGTGTTTGGAGTTTTTTACGAGCTGTGTTTGGATTGTGGGATTGGACGAGGATGGCAGCGTCATCCGCGAATAAACAGAGGCTGGTTAAGTTGGTTTGAGGGAAATCAAACGTATGGAGAGAGTAGAGACTCGGACTGAGAACCGAGCCCTGAGGACAGCCCGCAGATATTTTACCTGTATAAGATAAAGCCCTAAAGATTTTTACTTGAAAGAATCTATTTTTTAAAAAAGAGTTGATGAGGATTGTAATGTAGGGGGGGGAATTGAGTTGGATCAATTTTGAGAAAAGACCATCGTGACAAAGACGATCAAAGGCCTTTTGTACATCAAGGAAAATTCCTAAAGTTATTTGTTTATGGTTGTAGCCTTCAGTGATAATGTTGACCACTCAAAGGAGTTGGTGGACTGTACTGTGCTTGTGTCGGAAACCGAATTGGGCATCAGGTAAAATATTATTCTGGAGGGTGTATTCCATGATTCTGCTTAATAGGATTTTTTCAAAGATTTTGGAAATAGTGTTAAGGAGGCTGATTGGACGGTAATTGTTAGGGAGGGCGTGGTTAAGGCCTGGCTTAGGAAACAAGATTATAACCGCATGTTTCCATTGGCCAGAAAAGTGGGCATGTTAGAGACATTTATTGTAAATTTTTGTGAGATGGGTGATACAATGAATGGGCCTTTCCTCACCACCAACCTCTCCTACCCACCTTCCCCTTACACTCCCCACTCCTCTCCTTCCCTCTATCTCTGGATTCTAAGCGAACGAATCGCCTTGCGAGAAGTCGCTTACACCCACCCTCCTACCCTGGCTATTCTTTCCTCCCCTCTCACACCTTACTTTCTCTTCGATCGATACTTTTTTATTAATCTCAATCACCACTGATTTCTTAGGAAATCAGATACTGTAAAATTATGTAAATATTCTTCATGTTTTGTATTCCATCAGATTACTCACTATCAACTGAGTAGAAGTTTTTGTAAAAACTGGACCTCAATAAAATATATTCCTGGTACAGTGAATGGGCAAGGATTAGAAGGCTTTGTTATGTATGCCATCCTGTCCAGGGGCTTTGCGATTTTTTAGTTTTTTTATGATATTAATGACCTCATTTGGCGAGGGGAGAGGAGGGTTGAAAGAGTAATTGGAGTGTTGTGAAATGTAGTTTTGAACTAGTGATTCTGTGCGTTCAATATGTATATCATCGTATGGGAAAGGATTTTCCTGAAACGAGTTTTCAAGAGACAGGGCGAAGAGATCAGCTTTGTCTTTATCTGAATAAGCAATCCCGGAACTGCCACTTAAAGGGGGGGATGGGTTGGAATTTACGGGATAGTTTTTTATTCATTTCAAATAGGCTATTGTCTTCGGTATTTAATTCTGATAAAAGGTCGAGCCATTTTTTATTTTTAAATTTATAAATTTCTTTTTTAATGAGTCTTTGAGTTCTGTTAATTTCTTCTTTAAAGGGGGGGGGTGTCTAAAATTTTGCCAGATTTTTTTAATTCTATTTTTTTTATTAAATCGAGGATGTAGGGGGGAGGCGGAGGTGGGGGGTTGTGTTATTGTTTTAGTTGTGCTGGAGGTTTGAATAGCATTTTGCATTTTTTGAGTGAAATTGAGGATGGGGGAGTCTATTTCAGGTTTGGAATTAATGATAGGTTACCGCATAGAAGTTCCGAGATTGTTCTATTGAATTTGAACCAATTGGTAATGGTTAGCGCGTGAAGAGGGGAGGGGAGGAGGTTTTTCAAGAAAAATTTCGAAAAGGATAGGATTGTGATCGCTAGAGAGTTCAGAAATGCTATCACAATTGCAGTTAGTGTTGTTTTTGAGTATGCCAAAATCGATAGTACAATTTGTTGGACTATTGTAAGGAAAGTGGGTGGGTGAATCAGGGGAGGAGATAATGAAGTTATTGTCGGTGATTATGTCATGAATTAAGCGACCTGATCTGTTCGACCTGCCTCTATTCCAAAGGGGGTGTTTGGCGTTGAAGTCGCCGAAAATGATCCCTTTGTTGTTTTCTCTCAGGATGTGGGCTAGTTGAGTCTGAATGATGGTTTTTTGTGGTGGGTGATAAACCGAGGATATTGTGATTTTTTGGCAGTTACGAGTTTCAATGTGTAGTGTAGTGTTTTCTGAATTAGTTGTATTTTTAAGGATGAGGTGGTGTGGGATTGAATTTTTGATAATTAACGCAGTACCGCCTCCTCTATGGGTAAGGCGATCTGTTTGATAGACAGTATAATTGGGAATTTTGAGACGATCTGGGGGGGATTAAGGTGTTTTTCTTGTAGTCCTATTATGTCTGGGTTGTGGTCTATAATGAAGCTTTTTAATTCTTCTATTTTTTTGTTGAATTCCATTGGCATTCCAGCTAATTATTGTTAAGGGGGGAGGGATATTGTGCGAGGAGTTAAAAATTAGGTCCAAATGTCTAGAAGTTTAGGGATGCAATAAAAAATTACCTCGAATTTTTTAATTGTATCAGTGCTTTTTTTTAATTCCTGAATGATATTTTTCAGGAGATTCATGGAGAGTATAAGCTTTTTAGGGTTAAAAAGGTTGAGTATGTCTTTGAAGTCCTTTGCGAACGAACTTTGGGTTTCCGAAGGGGGGGGATTAGTGGTGGGTGTGGTGGTTTGACTTTGCGGTGCAGGTGGGGGGTGTTTTCAGTGGTGGAGGTGTTTGTGTTGGCTGCTTGTGCAGCTATTTTTGCTCTATCTTCCCAAGCTTTGACTGCAGGGGGAGGAGAGGGTTTGAAGTTTAGAGGGTTTTTTGGGCACTCGGAGTAATTGGCGGTGTGAGCACCACCACAATTACAGCACTTAGCTGGGGTATCTTTTGATTTGGGGTATTGGCTGGAGAAGTGGCCTTCACCACATTTGAGGCAGCGAGGTTTTCTAGAGCAGAATTTAGAATGATGGAAAAAGGATTGGCACCTGTAGCATTGGTTGGGCACAACCCTTTTCTTTAATGGTTCGATTTTAATCTTGAGGTAGCCGATGTGGTGTACACTAAAGATTTCAGCCTTTTTCGCGTTTTCAGGAATTTGGATCAGAAATAAAGGCATCACCATATTAGTTTTTCTAGATTTCATTACGTGGCAGGTTTCAACCTGCCAACCGTAGTTATTGAGTTCGTCGATAATAGTTTTTGGTTCGGTGTCAACAGGGAGATCCCGAATAACAAATTTAGCGAGTTTTTGACCAGGAAGCTCGTAGGTGTGAGCTTCTATCTTATGGTCTGCTATATGTTTCTGAATGGTTCGGTGGGCATTAATTGAGGTCGGGAATAATTTTAAGTTGGAACCATTAATTTTTCCAACGATTTTTTCTTCGGTAATATTATTTATTTTTTTAATTATTTCATTGGGGTTAGTTACTTTTGTAAGAACAATTGGAGGGATTTTGTTTGAGGGTGAGCTCTGTTTTTCTTCCATAGTTTCTTCAATTTCTAACTCACTAAATTGGTTAGCTAGAGATGTTGGTTCGGGGGGGAGGGGTAAGAAGCAGTGCTGGTGCTTGGTTTGAAGGTGTAATGTTGAGTGACATCTTTAGATTTTATTTTTTTTACGGCGGCTTACCGTCACAAAGCCATCATCTGGTTGGGAATTTTTGATTTCATCTATTATTTCCTTACGTAGAGAGTCTTTAAGGTTCTCCATGTCAGAAGTCATGGAGAATTTGAGTTTTTGGATATTTTCTGATTCAAGCGAGAGCTTGGCTATAGTGATATTTGCCTCATCAAATTTAATTTGAAGGTTTTTTTTCTATAAAGGGTGTGTTCCAAGTTTAAAAGGTTCTTGTGCTGGATAAAGGGAATTTTTTCCTCTGATCCGGGGGCATTTAGTATGTTTGCAATAGTATTGGATAAAACATCAAACTGATGCGGGAGCAAAAGCGATATTATGTGGTTACATTGTTCATTATTAAGCGTAGCAAGCGAGCCCAGGCTAGAACTTACCTCCAGTGGCAGACTTGTATCACTTGTCATCATGTTTAGGCAGGTGAAATCCCTCAATTCAGCAGACCTGAATGAATTCTTTCCCCATACGGGTGATGAAAATCGATTTCTTTGTTTACCTCAGTAGGTAATATTTTTTTGGGAAAAAACAAATGTTTTTTCCTTAGAAGTGATATTAATAAGTTCCGATGCTGTTATAATAGCAATCGGTGTAGAAAAAGTTCGAAAAAAGTTCGAAGCAGCGCAAAAAGTCGGAGCGTCAAAGGCACATCTTCTCCGTAGAGAAGCAATCCAGCGAATACGATATGTGAGTGTCATATTTCAACTTTATTTATTGCAAAAATCTACTCCAAATCAACATCCATCAACAACAACCAATAGGAACGCTCCCTCTCCTCATCCGTGTACAATCTGCATATACTTCTTACCCATTCAAGAGGAATGAGTCACGATACTTTTATCAACGCCACTAGGATTAAACTCAAATTACAGTATTAAATTACAATAGCATTCAATTTTTAAAATTTTAAAATTATGAATATTAAAAAATTTAAAACCTTTAAAAATCAAGATAAATTTGAACCAACTTCACGAACCATTCACGTCAACGGCACTCAGACTTAACCCTGGAATACATTGGAAATTGTATCGAGCACATAGGCCGCGGAGCGACCTTCAAGCTCGGGTCGGTATTGTGATGCAAAACTTGGCTTTGGATGGAGTTTGGTCTTTCTGCAAGTGAGTGTTTAGTAGCTGGGCTCTGATTGGCTGTCAGCTTGGTCTGCTAAAGTAGGCACTTTGGAGGTATAGGTTTCGGTCAGGGGAGGCGCTGAGTGTCTTGTCTCTGGTTGGTTTATAGATTACGGAGATGAGCTTCCTATTGGCTGCCCTTGGCTGTCGTGTTTGTGATATGGGTGTGTTTAGTTTGGAGGGCGTATGCGGCTTGTAAATGAAGTTAATAAGTTAATAGCATGTTTTAGAGTAAAAATTTAAGAGTTTAAATAATTTAAGGAGTGATAATAATTAAGGTGGGTTGTAGGAGTCTAGTAATACAGTTCTGGGTCTTTTTGTGTTTTCGCGAGGGGTGTAGTTTTCAAGATTGATCATGTTGTAATTATTAGTTAGGTTCAGTGTTGAGAAAAATTTTTTGGCTATTTTTTGTATGTGCTTTCTAAAGGTTGGAACTTTGGTAGCTTTTAAAATTTCGTTATTTCTTATATACCATCTAGATTTGGTTATCATACGTAGTGTTGAGTTTTGAGTAGATTCGAGAAGATTAATATTACATTTTGCCGCATACGCCCAAATGGGACATGCATATGTGAGTATTGGCCTGAGAACGGCTGTGTACAGAAGCAACTTATTTTTGATATTCATTTTGGAATCCCGGCAGATTAGGGGGAAAATACTACATTTAGCTTTCCGGAATTTTTCACGCGTATATGTAATGTGTGGTTTCCATGTGAGTGTTTTATCGAGTATAACTCCAAGGTATTTGGTTTTTTAAGATCACGGGATATGTGTTTTATAGAAGGTAGGGGGTGGGATCTTTATGATTCTTTTTCTGGAAAATAAGATTGCTGCCGATTTTTCGACATTAATCTTGATTTTCCAATCGTTGTAGTAAGTTTCTAGTAGTTGGAGGTGTTTATTAAGTGCGAATGTGACTGTTTTGATGTTTTTGTATTTTGCGAGTATGGCTGTGTCGTCTGCGTACATGTTTAAAATAGTTAAGCTATATTGTGGGATGTCATTTAAGTATAGGTTGTATAAAATTGGACCTATTAATGATCCTTGCACTACTCCATATTTAGTGAAGTGTGTGTTTGATAATGTGTCATTAATTTTAACCTGGTAGTTTCTATTAGTGAGATAGGAGTAAATTAAATTAATTAGTGGTGTGGGGAATTTGTAGTGTATAAGTTTGTATGTGAGTCCTTCTATCCAGACGCGGTCGAAGGCTTTTTGTATGTCGAGAAAAACCACGCCTGTTGATTTACTGTGTTCTAATCCAGATGAGATGTGCTCTGTTAGTTTGATTAGAGGGTGGGAGGTGGAGAGATTTTTAGTGAAGCCGTATTGGTTAGGGTTGCGAATATCGGATGTGTCGAAGTGATTGTTGATTCTTTTTAGTATGACAGATTCTGTTAGTTTGCTTAGAGAAGAGAGCAATGCTATAGGTCGGTAGCTATCGGGTAGGCGGGGATTTTTCCCCGGTTTAAGGATAGGAAAGATTATGGAGGTTTTCCAATTATTTGGAAAGTGTTGGAGTTTTAATATTAAGTTAATTATATAGGTTAGTAGGAAAATTAGTTCGGGTGGAAAGTTTTTGAGCATTTTATTTGTGATATTGTCTTTGCCTGGAGCTTTGTTAATAGCTATGTTTTTAATATAAGTTGTGATTTCATTTGGCCAAACTGTTTCTGTGGGGGGGTGCGGAGGGGGGTTGTTAAAAAAGTTTTGGAGGGTTGTGTGTACTTTGTGATCCATATCTGTTTTGTAGTTATTTGGTCGTTTGTTTTCAGTGAAATTATGTGAAAATATGCTTGCTAATAGATTGGATTTATCAATATCTGAGTCTATAGTGTTATTGTTGTCTATTAGTGGGGGAACATTACTTCTTTTATTTTTGAAAGATTTGGTCATTTTTCCAGATTGATTTATCGTGTTGTTGAGTGTTTGTAGTGTTTGTGTCCAGCTATTTTGTGTGAATTTATTGATTTCTTTTTTAATTTGGTTTTGTATTCTGTTTACTTGTGTTTTAATGGCTGGATCTAGTGTTATTTGGAATAATTTTTTGGTTTTATTTCATATTTTTATGAGTTATTTAATGTTGGGTGGTGTGTATCTTTCGTTTTTGGTGCTGATGGGTGTGGAGGCTTTTTAATGTGCTGTAATGATACTATTTGAGAGATCAGTTATTTTTTTGTTCAAGTTGAGTGCTATTGTTTATGTTTGTGTAATTAATAAAGTTTATGGTTTTGTTAATTTCGTGTTGAAAAAATTTCCAATTTGTTGAAATAGCTCTTTTATTGATGTGGTGAGTAAGTGTAAAATTAAATTCTAAGATTATTGGGTTATGATCTGATGATAATTCCGGTATGGAGGTGATGGTGTGTTTGTAATTAAAATTTATGATGAGTGCGAAATCGATGGTGGTGGCTGTGTTGTTACCGAAGCGTGTGTGGGTGGGTATACAAGTGTAATGTCGTGTTGTTTAATGTAATTATGTAAGTTTACCCCTCTAGATGTATTTGTGTGTGCGTTCCATGTTTGGTGTTTCGCGTTGAAATCACCTATTATGACACAATTGTTATTTAATTTAAAGATGGTGTCAAGATCTTGTGTAAAATTGGAGTAGTGTGAAGAAGGTGGTATGTATATGGAGACGAGGGTGACTGCTGAGTGGTTTGGAGGGGTGAGAATAACAATAGTAGCTTCAGTGTGTTGGAGTGGTGGGGTAGTTAGGCGATGGTGTGTGAGTGAATTTTTGATGAAGATCGTTGTTCCTCCAGATGCGATTTCTTGTGTGTGCCTATCGTCTCTGTAGGCAGTGTAGTTTGGGAGGTGTACAGTGTTGCGTGGTCTCAGGTGTATTTCTTGAATCATAATTAGGTCAGGGGCGTGCTTCTGTACAAAATCTCGTAACTCAACAATGCGAGATTGTAAGCCGTTCGCATTCCATGAGCATAGGCTGAGGCCAAAGAAATTGTATCTATTATTCCGTGCATTTATTGTTATTTGGCTGGTGTGATTATTCATTACTGTCCATTAGAGCTTCGATTAGAGCATATGTTTTATTTGTTTTGCCTTTTGCTAGTGATTTTGCTAGCTTGATTTTGGGGAGATTCTTAAGAAGTCCAGGAAGTTGCTTAAAGATTTCAGTTAGGGCTTGAAACATCTCTATTGCTTGAAGCAGGTCTGGGGTTTCATCTTCTTCTTCTTCTGTTTGTTTTTTATTCTTTTGTTGGATGTGTTTGTTGACGAGGTTAATTGCTTTGTTTCTATTGTTTAGTTGATGTTTGTTAGAGTTGGAGGTTGTTTTCTCGGGTTTGTGGGGTTGGTTTATTTCTTCATCCAGTGGAGCCATCTGTTGTTTTTTAGCGACGGCATTTGCAAACGTGAAATTTTCTTTTACCATGTTCTGGCCTTTAGTGATTAAATTTTGCTTCTTAGGAGGCTTGGGGAATTTTTCATATCCTCCATAGGAGGCTAGGTGTCCCTTGTGATCGCAGTTTATGCACTCCGGGTTTGAGATTTTCTCTTTAATAGGGCAGTCTCTGGTGAGGTGAGTCTCTGAGCATTTTAGGCATCTTGGGTTGATATGGCAGTTTTCTGCCGAGTGGTGGAAATAGTTACACCGGTAGCATTGGGTAACTTTTCCTCTTCCCCTGTAACCTTCTATTTTCACATTCATGTAGCAGATCTTGGTGAGTTCAAAGATTTTTTCTGCTTCTTGTGTTCGAGGGAGTGTTGCGAGGTATACCGGAAGTGGCATTTTTGTCCTTCGGTTCGTCAGTTGTACTACTCGAATTGGGTTAAATCTAAATTCTTGCAGCTCCTCTTTGATGTCATCTGGCTCGGTTTCTCGAGGAAGTCCTTTTATTATGGCTTTAACCGGTTTTTGCTGAATCGGACGAATACTCGTACTCTGCTCTAGTGGACAAGTAATGTACGAGTGATCTGTATTCTTCTGGAGTATCAACGTAAAGTTTGATATATTCTCCAGAGAGTTTGGTACGTAAATCTTGGATGACTTGGTGAATAGCTCTAAGTTGGTGTTTGTAATTGTTGATTTTGAGCATTATTGGTGGAGGGAGTCGTTCCTTGACTGGGGTGACGACCTCGTTTGTTTGATTATTTTCAGTTTCCTAGATTTTTAAGTTTTGAAATTCATTTTGGGTTGTTGTTACTGTAGCGGTTTCGATAATTAAATGCCTTTTTGCTGTTTTGCTGTTAGGGGGAGTGACGAAGCCGTCTTCGTCTTTTTTTTTTAATGTTTGGTTTTTGGTTGGAGTACTGGGAAATGTGGTATGAATGGGACAGCCAGGTACAGTACAAATAGTAAGTGAGGCATACTCACCCTCCGTAGCTGTCAGGTCTTCTTGGGCCTTGGAGTACAGCAGCAGGTAGGAGCGGAACTGTTCGTCGCTTTCATCATGTTCTGGATTCCTTCTGTTTGACTGGATTAAGGTGTAGATGTCGTCTCGATAGTATACGAGCTTTCTTATCCGTCTTTGCAGGGCTTGTAATGTCTCACATGACTCTCGATTGATATCTCCATAGGAGATTGTGATCGGGATGAAGATGGAGAGACTATTTCCATATTAAGTTCTATGTCCAATTTCAGTTTCTAGGTCAAGTAGGGAGTGAATCAGTAAAAATAAATTACCTTCGCCAATAGCTCTGAAAAGAGCTGCTTAGATAATTTTTTCTTAAGCTATAAGATATTAGTACGGAGAGAGGCGGTTAAACGTCTGTTTCGACCGGTGATCTAAACCACTTTGCGTTTACCCCACCCCTGCAGTATCTTATTCAGACTTAACCCTACTTCTCCATCCTGTATTTGAATTAAGGAATCTTCACTTAGAGGGGGTGATGGTTTTTTCGAAACTCGCCAAGATCGCCAAACAGAGCAATTAACGTTCCAATGTGGTAGTCGTACAATATATATATATATATATATATATATATATATATATATATATAAAAGTTCCAAATGCAATTATATTTTTGTATTAATTGTATTTTGAAAAATAAATTCTTTTCATCAGTTTCGAATTCTGCTACAAATAAAAAAGTTTCAAATACGATTATATCTTTTATATTTATTACATTTCTTAAAAAAATATATTTTTTACGCCTTTTTTAAGCTCGTTTTTCTTTTTAAAAAATTTTTACCGCACTTTTGGTGAATATTTTAAATGCTGTTAAGGAAATTAAAAATTTAAAGAGATTGTATGCTTTAGAGAGGAGGAGGTATGTCATGCACGCAGAAAAAGATATATTTACTACACTCCATTATATATAGAAATTACAATTTCATTAATTGAAGCAGTTTATAATTATTAAAATTATGAAAACATTTTATTTAATCAAAATCGAAAGTCATAAAGCTTATCAATTTGTGTTCATGACCTCGAGGTACCGTAGTGTTCTTTTTCTCTCCCATGGAGTTTACTGTCTGTAGTAAACATGGGTGAAGCGCCCCCGGGATACGTAGTGATGTTTCGACTCTTTTTCTTGTCAACCAATTTTAATTTTTTCTGTTGTTCAAACATTTAAATTATAGTTACACCTTTTTTTGCACAGCATAACCGTATTTGGTTCTCGCGTTATAAAACTTCACCAACTTTCACTTATCAATTTGTGAGAATAGTAACAAAAAATATAGATTTAATTTCTACAAGTGAGATTTTATTTTTCTCTCTTTTCCTTTGTTTTTTAATTCTAAAGTAATTATTACGTTTATTTCATAACTGTTCAAATGTGATATAACAGAAAAAGTTGAAAAAATCATTTCATTTGTAATGTTAAATCCAAAGAAAAAGAAATTCAATAAACTTACTTCATATAATTTTGGGGCATTTTACATGAACTAATACCACATTTCATTTCGTTCTTCTCTTTCAATACTCCATTTAATTCCTTTGAATAGAATTACACATGTATTGTAAATTTGTACAAATAGTTTTGTATTTTTAAACAGCATTTCTTAATAAGATGATGTAAAACTTTTATTATTTGGTTTCTGTTTTTAGTAAATTTTTTTCTTTAAATTTCAATATATGTCACATTTGACAAGAATGTATTTGATTAAGCATTTTGCAAAATGTCTTTAACTATTTTTTAAATAATTTTATTGAGTTCTCTTTAAGCTGAATTCAAATTAGCAATATTTGAATCAACGTCATTTGATTGTAAATGCAAATTGTATATACTATTCCTTACGGATGTCTTTGATTAGGATTGATTCTGAAAATTTTAAAAGCATTTTTTCAAAAAATTACATACACAGTACATATTCATATTTACGTTTTCTCAATTTTTATTGTTGTAATCAAGGACATTTTTAACCATTTTTTAATTATGTAAACATATTTAGAGTCTCTACTTATATTTTTTTATTTAATATATTACTGATAATTTAAATAGAAAAAAAACCCGTTTATCTTTGTTGTAAAAGTTGATTAAAAATCAAATTGGTAATAATACTTCAAGACATTAAATTACAGCTTTCGAACTTAAAGTATATGATTGATCATTTCTAAATAAATTTTTTAAGGAATGGAAAATATATACTCCATGGGAAAGCACAAAAATTTCGAATCAGATTTTTTTCGACATAACACATCTACTTACAAATACTTTCGCCCTTGAGGCATTACAAATCCCAGATCAAAACTGGAGAAAAAAACTTCACTTGCATCTTGCTTTGAAACATTGAATTTGTCACTAGAAAAGTAAAAGCAAATTTATAGGATTCAGTTGTTTAATTCAATTCTAATAAAGATAAAACAAAATATTTTATTTAATATTACAATAAACTAGCATTTGACTTCATAATTTCATGTAAAGTTTATGTTTAAATCCAGATGGTAAATCCAGATGGTAAACAATATTTGAATAAAATTTATGGAACTCCAATCAATAGCTTCTTTTTCTATACTGATCAAGCATAAATCCCAAAGTTTTTTTTTTTTTTTTTTGGAAAAAAGGTTTTTTATTTGAAAACAGCAAATTTCTATGCATTCAAAACCTTTGTTATCCATATTCTCCACAGACATTGAAAATCTCTAGTGTAAGATATTAAGAAACTTAATTTAATGTGAATTTAACTTAAGGGAGATATCTGAAGTTTTTTTTTAATATCTTCCAAGGTATATTTGGATGTTGTATAGCGAACATAAACACTTTAACTTATTTTAATGTTTGTCGTGTTTCTAATAAAGGTATTTCGGACATTTTAGAAAAAGTATAATTTTTTCTAAGAAATTAGATGAGAAGAAATCATATATATATAATTTTTAAACCACACCTATTATTTTGATATTTCATAGAGGAAAATTCTAGAGTATAATGGAGTTCAACATTTTCTGTTAATTAAGAAACTGCAAAAAATAGTTATCGTAGAAACATCATTAAAATCTACTGAATCAAAAATTCCTACAATATAAAAGCATTTTCAAACGAATATTTAAATTGTACTGATAATCATATTTCAATTAAAAAAAATTGTAAAAAAAATATGTTCACTTCTAATAGTGTCTTGTAAATAGTTTAGATTCTTTATGACGTCAAGCATTTTATTGTTAAAATTATAATAACGAATTTTATGTGTTAGCTTTTATTTTCTCTTCCCCCTTCAAGTAATTCATTTTTTTAACCTTTTACTTTTTAAAAAATTTCTCAACGTTTATCAACATTTTTCTGATTTCTTGGAGTATTTCATAAGCAGCTCGAGAAATGACTTTTCAAAAATTTATGGAAGATTATTAACATTCTCTTCACTGCATCTGTGA
Organism: Nephila pilipes; assembly: GCA_019974015.1. Lineage (NCBI taxonomy): Eukaryota > Metazoa > Arthropoda > Arachnida > Araneae > Nephilidae > Nephila > Nephila pilipes. The sequence continues at coordinate 8,211 of BMAW01060542.1, read as the reverse complement.
AAACAGTTATAAAATGTTGATTGATAATATCTGTAGAGAAAAATGTTATTGTTCTCTTCAAATACAAAATATTTGATTAAAAATTATATAGAATTAAATCTAGATGAATAATATTTAATGCAGGAATCAATTATCAACTTTTAGTCCTAGTTTTATAAGCGATAAGTAGCCGGTGGAAACCAAAGTTTACAAAGGCTTCCGGAGATTGAATGAGTTGGGAATCACTGGAATAGTTTAAATTTGTCTTAACCTTTCTTAACCTTTTGGAGACGGACACTTTCGAGAGAAAATAATTCGATATAAAAACCAACGTTTTTTTATGGTGGCAAAGTTTATTAAAGAAAATTATTGAAATATTAGTTAAAACTGTTAGTTATTTTTAACTTTAAAATTTACTTAAGGGGACTTAGTACCTTTGCGCCTTCAAAAGTTCGATTTTTCAAATTTGATTTTAAAAAATAGTACTGAATGTTAGGAGCATTTTGAAACAAACCGCGTCAAAATCCGATAATTATTACGTCCTGTGCAACAAAACATATAAATGTCTAAAGTGGCTTGTTCTATGTAATGCAATGTAAACAAACCTCTTTTTCTTAGTTTGCTATTTTCACACTTTCCCACAGGATTAAAAAAAATCTTTTGCATGCAGAGCTTTAAAATTTTACATGAGTGTTGTACTTGTAAATCTTTATTCTGTGAACCTCAATTTTGTTAATAGGATGATTAGATTTTATTTTATAACATGATACATGAAAAAAAAGTTACTAAATACAAACTTGATAATTTTTTTAATTTTTCATTTTTTTTATTGTAAAGTAAATTTAAAATTTGAGGTTTACAGAATAAGGTTATTATTTAGCTTTAATTTGGTATAAGAATTATGGTTTTACTGTACATCTTTCAAAAGGTATCTTGTGGGTAACGTGAGGTAAGCTAATTTATTTTTCAAATTTTTGTACGCATATTTCATGTTGTATAAGAAAATATATTAATTTTATAGCAAAATTTGACCCAATATTTTAAACTATGAACTTTATCACACAAACTGGCAAAGTTTCATACTGAAATGAGCAAAAATTGTTGTTTTATGAAGAATTGAAAAAAAGTTTGTCAAAATGTTCTACTTTTGATTTCGTAAGGTACTAAGTCCCCTTAAGAAGAGACATTTATGAGAGTATTAAAAAATTCATAATACTCATAAAATCAAAACATGCATTTGAAAGTTTGTAAGTCATTCTATTAAAAAAATGGGAACCAGAATTCAGAAAAAATTATTGTGATAAAACCGGCGTCAAATATTGGAATATTTCTTTCTTGCCAATGATTACTGACTAAAAGTCAGCAACTCTTACTATCTGGGAGATAGTAAAGGGGAGATAGTATCTCCCTTTGTGAGTACAAAGGTTTTACGATACCTCATGCGACGTGGGGAGTGCCCGGTGTTCCCAGAAGGGGAAAGAAATTTTTTCCTCAATCCTAAAATCGCCGAGAGGAAAGAATATTTTGACTTATTAAAACTATTGAAATATTAGTTAAAACTTGTCGCAAACGTCTAAATATTGCATTGTTAGGCGAGTACGAACGATTCCCAAAATTTCAATGCTCCAGCATGATGAGAAGTTGGTTAAATTAACGATCGAAAATTTGATGACACACACTCACACACACCAAGTGAAATTCGGAAAAACGTTTTAAAAATATGTGATGACTGAAGCTTTTACGACATTACTTACCCCCTTTCCTGTCAATGATTGGCAGTTTTAAGTGTTGTTTGACAAAAGGACCCGATAGAGTCTTGGTCCCCTGCGAGGTAACGGGGAGGATTGATTCTCCCTTTTTCTTTGAAAAGTTCTCTCTGAAAGCCGCTTTGCAATTATATGTCCATTTTCAATTCAAGAAACTTTCGGAAATATGTTTTCTGTAAATAGAAGGCATGTTCTTTCGTGCAATTTAATTGTATCATTCTTAGTACTATAATTAGAATTTTCGAGCAGTAAATTATTCTATTCATATGCAATAATCGGAAAAAAACTATTATAATTATTTCTTTTTGCAATTTATAATAGGTAGTGGCTACAGCACCGTTACATAGTATAATTATCAAATTATATTACATACCATTTCATAATTTAATGCATAGACATTCTGAAGTATCTATTTATACGCACAAAAATTCTTCACTCGTTATTTTGGATGTGTAAATTATTTTTAGCACCTAAAAGTCTGAATAAATTAGCAATACTTTTGGACGATGAAGGAAAATGCTCAATTCATTAAAAGTTATATTTCATATTTGCTGCGCTATATATATATAAATTATAAATGAATTTTGAATTAATAAGTCTTGTAATGTTTTAATTTTCAATGAGTTTAATAATTTCTGTATATGAAAATTGGGATAAACTATGACATGCAATGAAATACGGCTATTGTATGAATATTCACTAGTGTAATTATAAAGGAAAACTTTAACTATTCCACACAGCAATATATCTTTTGAAATATTTGAAGGCGTTATTTTAAACTTTTACTCTGTATATATTATAAAACATTGCATTTGTCAAATGAATGTTTATTTCCCTTTAGTCAAAGATCAAATATTCAAAAACATGTTTAAATGTATGTAGCATGATCACATATTTCAATTTAACAATCTTTAGTAAACACATTAAAAATTTGTAAGCGTTATAAAATTATTTTGTATGTATCTAAATAATTTATGCAATCATATACTTAAATGTTGAAATTTTTATTTTGAATTAAGGCTGAAGTTCTTCAAGAAATGTACAATATTATAACCTTTCGAAAATTTAGATAAATATTAGTCTTTATAATCAAGAAGTTTAATTGAAAAGAAAAGAAAAATATTGAGTCTTTATGAATGTTATACAATTTCAATTAAATTCCGATTTTCTCAAATCAGCGGTGATTGATTAAAAAGTTTTATTAACGTCGCCCTAAAAGCAATACAAGGATCATTGGGGACTGGCCTCGTAATTTTGAACCTCGGTCATGTGACGAGGATGACACCTGAGCTGGTACTACCTCTTCTAACTTCCACACCACGCCAATGGAAGGACTTTGAGCCTCGACAGATTAAACGTGCATCAGTCTCGACTACACGGCGGGTCTTCAATGGCATCAACTCGATGATGAACTGTTTTAATACTGTTTAATTCTCTGAAACTCAAAATAAATATCTGTGAAGTGACACACACATTATACGCTAATAAAGAGCAAATGTACATTAAATATATGTTTCTTTGAAAATTCTTTACAAGCATCGATTGTATAAAAGTCAATAAATATGATATATTTTTAAAAAAAAATCAGTTGTTCTTTTTGACAATTATATTACTGATCCATTAGTATTGGCTTCTTATCAACTACATTTTTAATGAAAATGGTTGCAGAACCGTTTTACTTGATTCATCGTTGATAAAAGATAGTGTTTAATGAACTTTGAAAAGTTTCTCTCTCACTAACCGACTGAAACACACTGTCAAAAAATTTTTTAAATCATATACATATATTTAAAAATTTAAGGTTTTATGGAGGTATAAGCTGGACACCTACGACAACTTTGTAAGGAAGGAATTGATAAGAATGATGTATAATCATACGGAAATCGAGAATGAATGCGACATTTGAGAAAGAATATTGCCCCTGAAAGTAATTATCTCGTTTCTCTTTCTATAAGGTTTGTTACGACTTGTAACTTTTTTTTAGGACATTGTACGCGACACTTAAACACATTACGCATTCAAAGATTCAGATAGATAAGTTTAGAATGGTTGAACACTAAAGAGTGACGTTTTATCTGTCGTGTGAGTTTCAACTCTCTAATGTTTGACACGAAAAAAAAGAAAATACTAGTTTTTCCACAGCAGTATTCTAACAACCAAGAATGACAGAATATATTTTTTAGATTTAAACTTAAGAAAAAACGAAGTAGAATATTTTATTTCAAAGCAACTTCTGTAGTGGTGATAAAGTCGAGAAATGTAACACATTCGGCAGAATTTTAGAATTAGAATAAACAATGAAAGCGCACACAGAGATTGGCCTCTTACTATAAATTATATATTTAGTATTTCAGCTTCTCTCGAAGTCTTAACATTTGTATATTAATAAGTTGAATATCAATAAAAAAATTCTTAAAATATTTTAAAGGATTTTATAATTGACTACAAACGAAGGAAATATATGGTGATATATATAAACTGTTGCAAACATACAAATAAACTACTGTATAACAGCTCAGGTTTTCTAAAGTTTTTTTTTTTTAAATTAATTTTGTTCAGTTCGAATAAATTCACCACTCATTCAACAGTTAGCATAGTATGCAATATTTTCTAACACTCACTTCATTCAGTATTTGTTTAAATTTTGTTACAAAAAAAACCATTTTTTTTCCATTTTCGAGTACTGCTATTAGAGTATAACTAAAAAGTATTATTATTTTCTTCTGCATAAAGTATTTTGCGAAGTAATTGAAACTTTTGATAAAGATTTAATTTTTTACCGCTATTATGTAAAGAAATTATCAAACAAGGATGAGTTGAATGCTGTTTCAAAATATATTTCTTCCATTGTTGAATAACTTATGCATGTAAACAAAAAAAAATTATCACCTTATTTTAATTTTAGAACTTTTATAAATTTATACGCAATTTTTCATAGTTCCATCTGTATTATTTAGCGCATTATCTTAACTATCTTTCACAGAGTGCACCATATTATTTCATTGACTTTTAAAATTTTTGAATTTTTTTTTTTTTTTGCTTCTAATTTTTCACGACTGTCATACATTTACAATTTTACAATTCCAAGTCTTTTTTTACTATCAGTATAATGTATCAAATTATTCTACTCATACACGGAGAAAAAAGAAATACTCAAAAATGAATACCTAGACGTACTCATTTTGAAATGAGTATGTTTGTATCAGATTTGAGCGTATACCTTTATCAAATGTGAACATTACAAGTATTCAAAACCAAAAAAAAATGGGAAATCAGCATTCTCAAAAAATTATTACAGATATAAGGACTATAAAAGTTCCTTTTATATACTGACTGCGTATTTTACAAAGTGGGTTTCAAAAACAAATATGGTTTGCTTTAATATTTCGAACTATATTTCGTATTTACCACGCTACACGCGGTAGAATACAGGAATATTAAAATGAGTATGTACGCATACTCATTTTCGAGTCTGTGTTTGTTTACATTTTTTTTCCCAGTGACTCGCTCACAACTACAGAAAGATTCTTTTAAATAAGATATAAAAATGTTGTTGAAATGTTATTGATCATGATTTTCTGATTTATGATTTGAAAATGATTTTCTGTGAGTAGTTATTTGTGCTTTGCAGGTGTTTTTTTGTCTGTATTCATATTACATCGTAATCGTAGCTTAGTGACTTCTTACTTTAATTTGCATTAAAATTATTTTCGGTAAAATCGAACTTTGATGGATCCCCTTGGCGATTTTTTTGAGATGGCGCCAAAGCAGGTGTTTCAAACTCGGAGCTTCATTCATCAGACATGGCAGGAATCGTGGAATCTTCAAATTAACAACAAATTACACTCGGTGAAGCCGATAATTGGAGAATGGCCTGTTTTTTCAATGCGAAGAGCCGATATCAGACTGACTCGCCTTCGCATTGGACATACTCGTTTTACACACAAACATCTTTTGTTTGGAGAAGATGCTCCCAAGTGTCCTTCCTGTCATGTCCCTTACTCTATTTATCACATTTTAATTGACTGTCCGGTGTTTGATCATCATCGCCGGACTTTTTTTCATTCATCTGTTTTAAATCTATCTGACTTGGTGGGGGAAAACCCGCACCATAATTTATTTGCTTTTTTACGACATATTTGTCTTTTACACCACATTTGATTTTTTAACTTTTTATCTTTTGTGTGTTATTTGTGTTTGTCTTGCGTTTTTTAAAGCTGTTACTTTTTAAATAGATTTTAACTAGTGTTTGGCGCAGCATAGCCTACTTTGGCTCTTGCGCCATTAAACCTTACAGTCACTACAGTCACTACAAACTCGGAGCTTCCGAAAGAGAGAAAAAAAGATTGCGTCGTGCCTGGAAGGCAAATGAAGTACCAGAATGACGTTGACGTCGAATCCCCTTTTACAGATTTTATAGGGTTACCATAAACAAACCTGCATGGTAACCACATTAGCGATTTATCGCCAAAAGAAAGTTAAAGTTCGCCAGGCCCCCTCCAACTTCGATTCAACCGAATTGAATCGGAAGTTTTGTAACTAAAACTTCATAAAGTGTTAAATAATATATAAGATGAAGAAAATGATACTTGCAAATAAAGGAGCGCTTATTTATTTCCCTGAAAATTTTAATTGATATATATTTTTCTGTTTAAAATTCATTTTCGATACAACAACAGTATCGGAAAATAAATTCAAAACATACTCACTGGATTGTTTGATTCTCATATTTGATGCAGTAACAGATTCATAAATAAATACATGACACTCATTTTGCTATTCCACACTCATAATTGATACAAGATTATATTCAGAAATGAGTATGTGAAGTTTCCATTTTGAGTACGTACAAAAATGAGTATGTGCGAGACTCAAATATGAGTATGTTGGGATAGGAACTATTTTGAGTATGTGACGTATTCAAAAGTGAGAACGTGAAGTTGCCATTCTGAGTATGTGCTTGTTACTAAAAATGAGTATGTGCGAATCTCAAATTTGAATACGTTGAGATCGGAGCCATTTTGAGTATGTGAAGTATTCAAAAGTGAGCACTTTCTACTCGATTTTGCATACCCGTTTTTCGCAGTGTACCATAAGGATTTTGATACATAATTCCTTTTTAAAAAACGCCAAAAAATTACGTATAACTGTTTTTCTTTTAATGTTTTTCGTAACGTCTGATAGAATAAAATAATTGCAAAGCTGTAAAAACACTATTAGAACCAAACACACGCACTGAATTGTGAATAAAAAATCGACGAAATTAAGAAAAATATAACTCAAAAATATTAAAATTTACTGTAGTGAGAATTATAAAACATTAAAATATTTTAAAAATAATTAAAATTTTAAATAATTATTTTTTTGGAAGAAGAAGGGTTTTTTTTTTCTTTTTGGAATGCATAATTTATGTGTGTCCATGGTGAACATAACTATTTTCTTATAATTTTATAAAATTGCTCAGCTCAATTTTGTTAAAAGACACCATTTGTCAGTGTAATAATTAATACACACATTCTTCCTAAATTTAGGTAATGTAATGGAACATAATTTGAACATATTGTGTATATGTAAAATCACAAAAATTGTCCATTAGTAATCCTAATATTAGTAAATAATTTTAATACATTTTTGTACTGTTCAAACAAATTACGGATACTTACTTGTGTGTAAATTATTCGCGAATTGCATTATAACTTACAAATAAATTTTAAAGTAGTTTCATAGTTTAAATTGATAATAGAAATATTGAACTGAACTATTTTTAAGTATGGTTTTATATGCATTGGTAATATTTGTTTTCTTTTGCGACATGAAATCATGAAATTATCCTATTTTATACAATCTAAGTTAAAGAAAATTTTGAAAGCTTTATGTTAAAAACTACTTGTTAAATTTATAAAACTTTCCTCGATAACATTTTTATACAACATGAATTTTTTTTAAAACCTCTAATAGAAAAATTAAACATAAATGAGAAGTTAAAAATTTATTTCCAAATAATGAAGTATGTACAATGTAAACTGATCAATTAATTATTTATTCTTATCTTAAAAAATTGCATTTATTGCAGCTCCTTGTAAACTCAACTTTAAATCATAGAATCGCAAGCCCCAAGCGTAAAACTTAACCTCCAGTCCCCCCTGCAGATTTTGGGCTGATGCATGTTAAATCTGTCGAGGCTCAGTGTCCTCAAGTTTGCGTAGTGTGGAAGTTTGGTGGGACCGAGTTCAATTGTCATCGTCGTCACTTGATCAAGTTCAAAATAACGAGGTCCGTCGCAAAAAACTTTCTTATTGCTTTTCAGAGTGAAGTTAATGAAACAATTAATCAATCAATAACAGTCTGATTTCAATTTGGGCACAACTTATTGCTGCAAATCTTTACTCCACAATAAAATTCGTGGAACCTAAATATCCCTTATATTTAAATAATCATCTTACAGAACGGCAACAAATGTTACGCT
>BMAW01060540.1:0-10979 GCA_019974015.1 Nephila pilipes | reverse complement strand
TCTTTACCCATGAGCGCTTCCACAGATATTTCAAACATATTATATGGACTAAGAGAGAAACACTTCCCAAACAGTTTATTTTTAATTCATTTACATTTTTTTTCATTTAAATGAATTTTTTTTTTCATCTTGATGTAATGTTGTTGTATCATTTTCAGTTGCTTGAATTTTAGCTTGGTGACCACTAATTTAAAATCTCTTTTTCTTTCGCACATACATATCACAGTTTTTTTTTTTTTTTTTTTTTCATTTTTCAAATGCAAAGTATTTCCAAATGAAGGTTAACCGTAACAAGAATCTTTCTCGAAAAAAACATGTATACTATGTTACTTTTATTTGAAGTATTTTTATTTCTGACTTTCTTTCTGCAAGAAGAATTGAATTATTTGGCACGCAGGGGAATTTCAAAGAAATAAAAAAAATTATCATTAGCATTTTTAAACATATATCAGAGTTTTATGAAGGAAACATTCCTGACATTGTAATTTTTTTTACATAAATCATTTTATAAATTCCCAAAACTAAAAATTGATTTTTTAAATACAATTCATATTTTTAAAAATATTTTTTGTGCGTTGTTTATAAATAAATAAATAAATTATTTCTTTTATTCATAAAAATTAAATGAAATTGCACTATTTATGTTACTCATAGTTTTCAATCAAAAGTTTTATAATCTGATTGAATAACAAATGATTACGAAGAGAGAAGAGAAAAATGAACACATCCTTATTATTTTGTAATGCGTTTTTTGCCTTAAATTTATTTTAAACATCTCATATATGGTGCTCTGCTATATGTAAATACAATTACTTTTTACCCAATTCTTAAGTCCGCCTTATTTCAGAAATCGATTTATAGTAAGTTATTCAAAAATGTATTTATCCTCAAAGTTGTTTTAAAAAGATTTTATTGATTATCAATCATGATTTTAAAATAAGTACTTAAAGTATTTTAAAATATGTTATGGCTACAAGATAGGGTATTGAGACTAATCACTTGTACCAAATCGAGTTAACGAGATCAGAAGTTGAATACCGTCAGATTCTTCATTTTACTATTCTACGCAAACCAATTCTGTTGTTCTCCAGAAGAGTGGAATTAACACTGCTTCCCTTGTAAGTAGCGACAAGAGAGGTGAGCTTTTCCATATTTTGTGATTTAGCCACCGGTTTCCAGCCAACGCTTGATATCTATCATGAATTTGAATGCTTGAAATATTTCTGATTGGATAAGAGAAAAACTTATATTTATGTTGATAGTTAATTCATGCTAATTATGTTGATTAATGAGAACTCTTAAATGTTCGACGAACTCTTATCTGGCTGTTACAATTTTTATAAAATGAAAATGTTCTTTGTTATGATTTTAGATTTTTATAATTGCAGATGTAAAGATAAGAAATTGAAGCTATTACGATTAGAGTGAATGATATACACGAAATTAAACATAAGTAGAGGTTTGTATCCCAAAATAAGATGAACTTCCCTCATGAAACGTTAAAGTATAGGAAAAATTAAAAAATTAAATTAAATTTAAGGGAAATCATAAGTGTAATGGCCTTAGTTAAAGATGAATTCCTCCAGTTTGCATAAAGATTTTAGGACGAGTTACTGAAGTATATGTAAAATGTTTAATAAGAAATTGAGAACTATAAAGATTAAACTAAAAAAGAAGAGTTTGAAAGAGCAATAACAAATATTGCTGTACTTTCTTTTGATTGATTCCTGTATCAATTACATGAAAATATTGCTTTGTATTTTATTTAGAGCATATTGTTATTAGTAATAGGATATTTTACTGCTGTTCAATAATGTTGTATTTTAAAAACCTTACGATAAATTAATTAAAAATATTTTTTTAAAAATTTTCCTTGTATATTTATTGAAATTACTTAACCCTTCAATGGTTATTAACGAACCCAAATCGTCATTCGAATAGCACAGAGGCCTTGAAACTGTGGGAACTTTGACAGAGGTTCCGCAAGAGATCACTATTTGCTTAATCAAAGTGCCAAAATTTTAGAAAAATTTTAATTTTTATAAGACATCGAATTCTTAAGGAAATTTTGATTGTAAAATTAAACATAAATAAACATTTTATGGATAAAATAAAATATGAAATTTTGTAAAATCACGTGATTCAAACACATTAACCAAGGCACATTAAGTCTCAAATTAGTCTCCATTCTTTGGTCAGGTGAAGAATTGCTCTCGTATTTGTCCACTATTTTTAAGGTATAAAGTAAAATTGACGCCATTCTTTTAAAATTGAAATTTTGTCCAGATTGCATTTTGAAAGATAATGTTGACTACTTTCCTAATTTGCGTAATATTTTAGAAGACGGTAAAGCTAATCCCTAGAAAAGTGTAAAAATTATTTTGGTCCAACGTTTATAAATCTGTAAAAAACATTTCTTGAATACTTCCTTGTTCAAAAAGAAAAATTATCTTGAATCCAAACTGTTTCTCCAGACGGTGACAGCTCCGAACTCCGAATAAAAGAAAGAGAACAACAAATTGAAATATCGACCGACACTCAATTGAAACTAAATTTTAATTAAGTTGATATTATGCATTTTCGGATTGACATTAGAAAAGAATACCCTGAAATTGCCAAAAGAACTGTGAAACATCTAATGTCATATGTTTGAACACTTGTATGCGAAAATCTTGAAAACAGATTGATTGCTGATGATGACATTAGGTTGTAGATTAAAACAATTATTCCAGACGCAAAAATATTTAACAATAAGAAAAACAATCACAGTCAAGTTAATAAAATTTTTCTTTTTATTAATTTGTTATAATTTAAAATACCGTTGCTTTTGTTTATATTTCATAGAATATATTTTAGAAAGCCTCCCCTCACCAAATATCAATTAACTACCTTACCATTCATTATTTTACCAAGACGTTTTTATTTTGATAAAATAAAGATGCAATAATAATTTGTAAATTTGAGTAGGATAAAGCTTTTATATCTATTTTTCTTCTTTTTGATCAAGGGGTTCCTTCAAGAAAATTGTAAACTCAAAGGTTCCCCGAAGTTTAAAAATTTGAATACCTCTGGAATAGCCTGCAATAATGGGTAAATTCGAGTTCAGCTCGTCCGAAGTTCTTCGACTCAAATGATTGCAGCCCAATCTTACACGCGTAGTGAAACTTTTCCCCAATGGATGCTGACGAGCTGAGTTCATCCACGTATATCATTCTGCGTTATTTGCGTGACGAACAATAATTACTGGCAAAATGTAATTAATTTGATAGCGTGCAGTTGAAGGCATGGGAATCGTAAATTTTTTTACCTAATAAGGAAAACTGTTGCTGATTCAGTTGTTAACCTAGTGATTTTTCTTGTGTAATTCGGCAGGAGTTTCTTATTCCCAAATAGCGCATTTATCCCATTCATTCCCAACGTATTATATGCGATACACTCGCGTTCACTCCCCTGTGTCCATCGTATCACATTTGATATGATCCGTGAATGTCTGCTACAGAACAACGTATCAATACAGATACCTCGATGAGAACATATTATTTGAATTTTTACTTGTTACTTGTTGGCGTTACAATACCGTGAAATTTATATAGGTAGGATATTTCGAATGTTGACCTTCCTGGTTTGGGTTTGGATTTTACTTCTGGCTGCCAGGAGGGGGGGATTGTTTTTATAATCAAAAACACGTGTTGCGGTATAGCTCTTTAAATGTGATGATATGATTTAAAGGGCTCGTTTGCTTTTGGTTTGCTTTTATTTTTTTCTTACCTGTTAGAAATTCAAATGGGAACTTATAGATGCTTATGATAGGTAGTCTTATTTATAGGTGCTGTTTATTTCATTCGATTGTTTTTTTTTTCCTGTATAGTGACAATCATGGCGAAAAGAAAGTATTTAACACATAAGCGAGAATCGTGAATTAATGAATGAATCTGTAAGTGATATAAGTAAAAATACAGATAAATCTGCCCTGTTTAATGATTTAGATGAAGAGCCTTGAACATCAAATAATTATATATATGAAAAAAAAAAAAAAAAACAGTAAATCCTCGTTTGAGTGTAAGACGTCACATAGAAGTATACATTAAAGAATGTTTTGTAAAATACCACACAACAAAATAAGACTGATTTTCTTATAACTTAATATTCCATGTAATTATATGTTATTACACCATGAAATTAAAAGTTCAAATGAAGTATATATTGTATTTTCTTGAAAAATATGATTATATGCAATAATTTTATGTATCAATCGTATGATTTTTGTTATTTTTTTTTCTTTCTTATGTATTAAGATTAATGTATTTTAAATAATATATATAAAAATCAAAATATTCTAATGACTAGCCGATTTTAGAAGAATTTGTTTTTCGAATTAAGCTTAATATCTAAAACTGCCTGGGCACAGAGTGACACTCTGTGATAAGAAGTCGCGGGCCCAGGGAAGAACTTCTATTTTTTACCTTGGGTTAGTGAAGGGGTTATTGCAAAGACTGTAATGCTCCATTATGTGTGATTCCATGTATTAAAGTGCAGCACACAAAGAAGGAAATTTTGGTAAATACAACTAATAAATGTTTTATAAAGCTTAAAATTGCGTATATTTATTTAGGTACACTTAATTTAATTTAATATTTCTCAAATTAATATCTATAATACTTAACATTTACTGAATTGTTTAAAAGTGCGAGGTACAATTGGTGTAAATGTTGCATTAATATATAGTAAATAATTGTTTTAGAATAATTATTTTATAAACTAATATATGTAATATTTATCATTTACTGAATTGCTTATAAGTGCAAGTTACAATTGGTGTAAATATTTCATTAATAGATCGAAAATAAATCTTTCAAAACTATCTTTTAAAAGCGAGCGAACTATCCGTATTACTGTCAAAAAAGGGTAACATTTTCATAGACACTAGGGGGAAAACAGCTGCCACTTACAACGACCGTTTGATCTAGCGTCAGCGTCATAGGAGAGCGAAAACTGTTGATTCGAATAACCGTCAAAGGGTTACTTACCAATCCTAGTAAGCATACCAAATCCTTCGATAAAGGATTTGTGAAGTAATTCTGCGATCATCTTTCAAATAAACTTTATTTTATGATTTTATTTGAAAGTTGTCTATGTTTGTGTGTGTGTATAGTTAAGTCGAATTTTAGAGACGACTAGGTAATGTTTCCACAATATTTTTCTTATATTATTAGAATTAGTTTTGATTAGTTACTTATAGTCCACTTATAAGTTTTGGAAATGGCAAACGGTGCTGCTTTAACAGGATTTTTAAAATATAACCTTCTTCTACCTTCGTGAAACGGAAGGTAAATGAATAGGTAATTTTTGACCATTTCAATCAGTAAATTGATTTGAATCAGATAAATAATTCAAAGATAAATAGAACCTATAAAGTTGAACCTAATTTTAGAATATTAGTTTGTCGTGTATCTTAAATTTCTTCTTTCTTTTAAATTATTTTTAAAAAATATTTTTTAGAGCTTGAATTCAAAACTTTCAATATAAAACCATAATATTTTAACAAGAAAGTTGAATTTTCAGAAATATAAAAAAGAACTAATACTTAATTTGTCGCATTTTAGCACAAGAGATATTCATATAATTTAATCCTAATTAATATTTTAAAAAGTGCATATACAAATCAGTTTATTCATGATAACTTATTATTGTACGTACAAAAAAAGAAGCATATTATAAATAAAAATATTTTATATGAATATGTTTTACTCATTTAAACAAGTGAAGCAGAAACTGCATGCTTATCTAAGAAACTTTAAATATTTTACTTTCATAATTAGGATCAAAATTATATATATGAAAATAGCAAAGATAGACACAATATATTTTTTAAACATTGTATGCTAAGTTTTTAAATTGCTAATTACTTTCAACACATAATAAAGAATTACGCTAATTTACTTTGCTAAAAGTTGTCATTTTAAGTCTTTTGCGAACCTCAAGTGTGAAAAAAAAGTCTGAAGCTATAGTACTTTCAAAATCTTTTATGTATTGCAATTAATTTGTTCATGAAAAAATATATAATGAAAGCATTTCATTAAATCTTTTCTAAGAATCGATTTAATAAATAGATAAAGCATATCTGCTGGAAAGCGTTTTTCTATTAACAGTAAAGCATCAAAAAGTGTTATTTGGGCTTAAGTACCAATAAACAAATTTCTTGACCTTTTGCAACCCTATTTTTTAAATTTAGTTTCACGCCTATGTTATTCCAAAACACCTCAAAGAAAAATAGCAGTTAAAGGAAAAAAAAAAAAACCTAATAAAAAATCTTATTATCTAGCGTAAAACAATTTTTTTTTCTTTTTCTTTCCTTCTTTATTTTATACTCTATTAAAACAAGGTACCACATAAAAATTTCTCATCGTTTCAAGTATAAAAAGACCCTGGACAAAAGAAGAACTTCATAAATTTCCTTTTTTCATTGCTTTATAATCGTTGTTCTAGAGACAAATGAATAAAAAAAAATTAGGTTATTAATTTTTATGTTTATTTATAGCTTCTGGTATAAACGTAGCTTACTTCTTTTGTAAAGTTGTGTTTCTGTTTTTTTTTTTAAATCTATTTTTCCTATTTTATAGTTTTTGCAACCAATAACCGTAAGGAAAAAATTAGAAAAAAATCTGGTCATTTTTCAAAAGAAACATTTTTTTTAACAAAAACTATTAATAAAAAAAGGGAAAAAAATATCCTTTTGAGTTTGGAATTTCCAGATCAAAAGAGACTAAAAGCAGTTTGGGTTCAAAATGAAGTTAAGAAACAGCTGTTTCGAAGCGGCTCTATCTCTTGACAAATGCATCAAAATTAATTCTCTGAGCTTCTATTAAAACTTGGTGTAAATCTTGAAAAACTATTTCTCATAATAACTTATCTGGGGCAGTGCAATTAAGAACACAGTGCAGAGGAAAGGTGGGATTTTGAACAGAAACTCAGAAAAAACTAATCTATGCATGATAAATGCAATACTACAGTAAGGAAGGAAAACATTTCTCTTTAATTCATAGCAAATTTCTTTTAAACATATGGATATAATGAATGAATAAGGTTACAATGTATAAATATGAGAACATCGAACTTAGAGTTGCAAATCATGTGATAAAACAAATTATTGAAAATGTACTTCTGTTGTTTGATTAAGAGTTTCTATAGATTACTAGCATAAAAATAGTATAAATCATGAGATTGACTTAACATATTCATATTTAATATAATTTAAAAATCACTAATACTTTTCTTTATATTTATGAAAATTCAATGCATATAATGTCCCAACATTCACCGTGAATCATCCGAAAACTGAAGAAAAATAAGGAAAGACAGTTATTTTATGCTGAAAGACATATTAAGTCAACTAGAAAGTTCTGTCCGTTTCTGAAGTGAAAGAAAATAATACATTTTTCCTATATTTGATAATATTTACTGTACAATATAATTTCCCTTCGTTACTAGGATTCGGCTCAATTGTATGTTTAAGAATTCTGTTATATTCCGAGGCATAAAAAGCTGTTCATTTCATTTCTTTGAATATTTGAGAGCAGAATAGCGGAAACTGAACGCTACAAAAAGTAGATTAGATTTAAAAAAAGTATTAAATTATATTAAAAGAAATTGAGTATAAAAAACATCAAATTTCAGAGAAATCGTACACTTTTACCATTGATATCACAGAATTCCTGTTAGAACGATTAAGCATAAATTTGATACTGTACAGCAAAAAAGCTTCAGTAAAATCCATCTGTGAAGTTGGACTTATGCACGTAAAATCTAGCGTGGTCTCAGATTTTCCATTGGTATGGTGAGAAAGTTTGGAGGTGAAGATGGATGGTCAGGTGTCGCCCTCGTCACTTGATCGAGATAAAAATTACGGGGAACGAGGCGTCCTCTTGTCGCTTTCCAATGCAATGTTTGTAAATTATCAATCAAACAAAGCAGAAAGAAACAATAGTGATTTTCAAAGCAAAGAAATATCGTTAATACAAGAAACTAAAATTACAAGTAACTTTGAAAGACAACGAGAGTAAAGTAAAAAAATTGCAACAATATATTCGTGTAATTTAGATTTTGTAACATTCAAGTAAAGAAATAAAAGATTACTTATTTCTGGTTTCTTAAATTGAAATTCAGATAAAACTTAAGTCAATGTAACTCATTCGATAACACTATTCTCATGTAAAAAAAAAGATTTGGTCAAAATAAGAAAATAGAATCCTATTCAATTAATGTTTTATATTGTCTAATGAGTGAGTGTGTGTGGGGGGGGGAAGAACGGGGAAAAACATCACCTTTATGTCTTCTAAAAGACTTGTTTAGAATCAATATCTTTATGTAGAATTCTTAAGAGTTCCTATAATTTAAAACATGCACATTTTTTCTTTTCAATGTCAGAGAAATTCATTACTTTGATCATTATTTTGAATTCAGAATCCTTAAAAATATTAAAATACGGTATGAATAGGAAGACTTAAAATTTGTTGAACGCATTGCTGTGAAAAAGTATTTCTTCCTCTCTGGAGAATAATAACATTACTTTTTTAAAAACGTTACACTTTTTGAATACATGAACACATCAAGGAAAAACCATTTTTCTAAAAAAAGCATTCTTATTCCTCTTTAAATATTATTAGATCTCAAAGCTGGAAGTTGAAATTGAAAAATAATTTAGTATTCATTACCAGTATTAATATTAAAATTGGTATAAGCGTAACACTAAACCTAATTGGAGCTTGATTTCAAATTGTTGTTGGTAAAAATTGTAACATAGAACGAACTTGAAATCGAACATGAAATGAACACGAACCTTCCCTTAACTAATATCTATGCTTACTTCCTGATTTTATATTTAAGTTTTCAGCTTTTTGCTAATCGAAGGAAACGGTATTACGCAAATAAAGTTAATTCTAGAAATATAATGAATAGATGTAAAGCAGTCCATATAAAAATGACAAGAAAATTGAATGCGAGTGGAAAAAGATAGATGGAAGAATTTAATTGTGTATGGGAAATACTTATGCGTGTGTTAGAACTTGAAAGATTAACCCTTTGCTGTGCACTACCCTTTAAAATGAAAAGTTTGAGAATATAATTTGTAGGCTATCTATTTAGGAACCTTAGGAAAACTCAGATAATTTTTTGTAAAGATTGCACGTACCGTTTTGATTTTGGTTCCTGAGGTTGAACATTGCGCTACTAGAGCTCTCGTAAGTGTGGCTGAGCACGCATTGAATGAAAAAACACTGTATAACTTGGTTATATATGATTTTCAATTAATGAATATTTACAGTTCTGTATACACAAGTCCTATATAAAAATACATTTACAAATTGGTCTATATTTTAGATTCATGATATTTTTGGAAGCATGTCACATACTTCTGGAAGAAACACATACCAACATTACAGGTCTTGCACATAAAAATAGTTTTGCATGGCTTCGCTTTTGAGCTACAATATACACATCTCCCTACAGTATGCACATCCTTTGCATACCATTAATTGGTATGTATTTTATATATGAATGCTAAATGTGATAAGGGGGAAACGCCTTGTTAATTTACGAATGCAGTTGTAAATATAAAACAAAAATTACTTAAACTCTGTGATCCTTCACGCTACCAACATTTCACTAATTTGGGGTCACTACGTTACACCACGCACAGAAAAAAAGAAATCAGATATTCTGTATGTCATTGCGTTCTCTTGCTTTAGTTCAGTTTTTTTTATTATTAACTTCGCACAAGAAGCAACACGAGGCCTATTGGTGACGGACCTCGTAATTTTGAACCACGGTCAAGTGACGAGGACGACACCTGAGCTGACACCCCTCTCTCCTAACATCCACACCACGCCATCGAGAGGACTTTGGACCCCGAACAGATTTAACGAGCATCAGCCCCGGCTAAACAGCGGGTCTTTGGCGGCTAAGGATCGAACCCGCGACTGAACGAAAACCACCGGTCGCGAGTCCACGACCTTGACCATTAGGCTACCGCGGCCCATTTGTGTTCTCTGGCATATCATGCGAAATGCTAGAGTCACAGTGTTCCCGCTTAGGGAATATCTCCACATTATTCAACACAACTACGTGTACTTATGCTCTAAGATAATTAAATAATATAAAATAAATAGTTGAGTCTATAGACAAAAATTTAACATAGCAATTACTTATCAAGCAATAATTTTTGTACCTGATCAAAAACTAGACAAAATTTCCTTAGAAATATAAAATTTTACATCAAGTATTGTATTTGAAAATTATGGATTGGTTGGTATAGTGCTATCATCTATTACTTAAATAGATAGGTTAAAGGAACCAATTTTCCGAATTTAATGGCTCGAGAAGCGAATCAGTTACGGTGTTCCCTTGCGTGGGACACTGTGACACACACACACACACACACACACACACACACACACACACAATGGTATCATCATCATCATCATCAATACCATCATCATCATCAACAATAATATCATCACTGCACACAATATCATCACTTAATAGTCATCAATAATATCACTCTGCACAATATCATCATCATCATTATCATTATTATATATATATATATATATATATATATATATACTCTTCATTGATAATAATCTTAATGCTAATTACAGATATCTACTTTTCTTGTAAATAAGATTTCAAATTGAACATAGAGAAATATTTCTGCATATGCTAGAACATAATGTTTTACTATAGGATAAAAAAATGATTTTAAAATTTTATTTTTGCCATAATAGAATTACATAAAATAAAAAGACATATGAAAATTGTTACTCAAAGTAATTCTTTTTGCTTTTGTTAAGAACTAATTTTTTGACTGATCTATCAAAATGGATGCTAACATTTTGAAACTTCCTTCTGTAACATAAAGTTTAAGTAATCAACAAAGCCTTTGTTAAACATATGAGCAATACTGCAACTGAACGTAATACCAA
>BMAW01060533.1:12986-34680 GCA_019974015.1 Nephila pilipes | reverse complement strand
ATTGAAAAGATTATGTATTATTTCATTCGTGATTCATCAGATGTGATGTTTATCTGCTAGCTATGAAGGTGGAGATCGCGTGTTTAACTTTCTGTTGCCTCACCTCATCAAGTTCTAAAGTACATTTGACATTTGATACTAGAATAGTATTTTACAGCCTTGAGCAAGTTTAATTCAAGGCCACAGAAATAATTTTATTACAAAACTCTGCATTTCACTTTTAATATAAGTTAAAATGTAAATTACTGCTATATTTATGATTTTGTCATCTTTTAAAATGTTTACCTATTTAGAGTTTTCGCTGTTCATCAATGAGGCCAAGAATCATCTTGTGTGACATGGACCAAGTATTTTGAGCAGTATCAGTCTGTGTGCTTTGATGCATAGTCTGTATGTGAAGATATTAATAAATGGGACTACCAGGACGTCTTGTTTCTGGCAGCATCTTGTGTTCAGCAACCTAGACCTGAGTTCCCTATTTTCACTTGCACCAAGCATTCGTCTTTATCTTGGAATTCAATGCACCTAAATTTCCTTATCAGGTGTGTCTAGATTAAAAGTCAAGACATGGTCTAATTGTTGCCAAAGAAAAATGTCTTATTAAAGTGAAGGTGTTAAGCTTTGAAGTTCTGATCGTCTGCTTTTAAGCTGCAGATAGGTGATATGTGCGATAGTAGCGGATTGGATTCGTCATCTTTTAAAGTCAGACCCCATAAATCTTAAAAATCTCCAACATTAAATTAAGTCGTCTGCCTTTTTATGATTGTGGATTTCATAAACTTAAAAGTATCACAATCGTTTGTTTTATGAATTGGATATATCTGTGGCCTCAATGGCCTGTTAAAATGCTCACTATCATTTTAGGAGACAATTGTGTGAGTTTATTTCTCTGAAGTTTCAGTTTATATTTATAGACTCAGCTTTGCTTGGCTCTATATTGTCTTTTCTCCTAATTTAGATTCAAATGGCCAAATTCTGCCTCATTTTATGACTTTAATGGTGAAACAAAAGATATTCCATTAATAGTCATTTTAGGAGATTGAGATAATTTTAAATCTAAATAAAAAGTCATTATATTTTCTAGAATTTCACTTTGCCAAGTATAAGAAATTTCTTAATCTAACACATAATTCTTTTCCCAGCCTCTTTTTCAAATTCCTTTGATTCAGATTCTCAACAATATTTTTGTACGTTTCGACTCCTTTTATATAGCACTTTAAATAATTTTAGCTGATAGTTGTTAAACCATCAAAATGTAGAACTATGTGACAGTTCAAATGTGCCTATAGATAGATTTAAATTGCACAAAGAACTAAGAAAAATTCAACGTTGTTTTGTATTGGAGTTCAGAACAGTTGCGATATTTAATTTGGAAGATTCTTGTAATGAAGATAATTTAGTATCTTTGACAAAGTTAATATAAAAGTAAAATCAGTTCTATTCATTTCCAGTTAGGTTGGATTTTATGTTAATTAAAAGGAAAATGCTTCTTATTGTTTTTCTGCAGTACTTTACAAATAATTTTAAAGAATTGTGTTTCAATAAAATGAAAGTTATTGGTTGGATATTCCTCAAAATATAAATACTCAATTCTATTACTGTTTTTGGTTAACAGACAAATTCACATCAATAAAGTCTTCTTTACAGCCAATTTATACATGCTGAGATAAATTTCATAGTTATTAGTTCAATTTCAATGAATTAAAGATTTAGTCCTAAAGTTAGATTATTTCTGAATATTGAGTATTTCCTCAGATGCAAGCCTATAGCAGCCTCTAATTTCACCGATATCAACCCAAAATTACTCTATTCCTTCTCTTGCTTTGATGTATTAGTTTTGAGTTTTCATGGAACATTTTAGGAGAAATGTCACTCCTGTCAATATTCAGATTTTCACTTTTATTTGGGAAGATTTTTCAAATATTTTTCCCGTTTCCAGTATCATGTTATATTTTGATATTTTAAACTAGTTATTTTGCCAGACCTTTGCATTTTTGACAGAATATTCATGTTTTAAGACATTTTCATTTCCATGGTCAGGACGACATCAAGAAGCTGAATTAGAAACAGCACTGATTTATAAAAATTGCTGGAGTCGTGGACTTCAAATATTTGCATTCTCAGTAAAGGTTTCTGCAAAATAAATTAGTAGGATGATAACAATTTCTTTTCGGTCTTGCCTGAGATTCTATTATTCTATAATTAGATTAGTTTTTCAATTTTATCTCACTCGTTTTAATCTTGAAGATTAAAGAGCTTTGAGAATATTTTAGACATTTATAAATATTATTTACCTTTTTGAATAAAATTTCTTATAGTGTGAAATTCATTGTAGTTCAGATTTTGGCCTTAGTATTTTCTTGATCGTAGTTGGCTGTGATATTATAAGGAAACCTCCTTGGATTTTGGGGTACAATTTTGAACACGTAAGTGATTACTTCCCAAACTGGACATCCTCATTGTATTAGTGGCGTCTTTTACAGGAAATAAAATATCAAAACTTACATAAGGAGCTTAAACCTTCTTCCCTATTAAGCAAATTAACAAAACTCATGTCACTGTTATTGCTCTCCTCTTGTGGTTATTTAGCGAGATTAAATTTTGTTTCTGCTGGGGAGTTATTACAGTGTTTCCTTTCTAAGAAAATCTTCTTTAATTAGTTTGGTGATTATTTCTTGTACATGTAGGAAGGCGTTAGTTTTGCAATGGAACATTTTCATTGCATGAACAACATATGGAAGTAGTTATTAGGTGTACAACAGGATAAATTCAGTGTTGCACCATGTCTGGGTTACATTTGGATATTTATCTGTGATCAAGAGTGGCGTGGCTCATAGGTAATTTTAGCCATTTTAGTGAAAGTTGTATTTCGATAATTGGATTTTATTTAACATTGAATAGTGAACTACATTTTAAAATGCTTGGTTAGTGAAAATACTGATTAGGATGTTGTTTTATTATTTTAGAATTAGGGAAAACAATACATGTGCTCGCTGCATATTGTGCCATGTTCAACCAGTTAGGGTGCCACGAAGGTTGCTGCTGTTACAAGTCAATTCTCACCATCAGTAGGGCCAGGGAGACATCAAATGAGCAGAGTCAAAACAATCAAGACAATGTCTTTCCTTCTGGTGATGCCATCCAGAAGGTGTGAAGATAGATTACATGTTGGAAAAATGACGATTTTGGAATGAAGAAGATGGTATATGAAAGCTGGCTAAAAGATTCAGTAGACTGATACCTGAAGTGTGTTGTGTGGAGTTACTCATTTCTTAACTTCATAAATTAGGTGCTTTTAATACATTTACCGGTAATGTCAGTTGTCATAGATCAGTATAAGTTTCAGGCAGATTCTAAATAGTACAGGCGCCAGAAATTTCACGTTCATATCATGAAAATCAAACCGATTTGGTTCAATGTCATTTATTATATAGAATAAAAAGTTCCCATCCTTCTTTAATTTCATCACTGATAAATCGGCTATTTCAACTGTAAATCAAATACTAGATTTTATTCATGGCGTAGACCCGCTTAAGCAGATTTGTTTTCTTTCTCTTCCATCCTAGTAGGATGGAGAATCTTTAGTCACTGAAACTTTTATAAGCAAGGCTGGGATTTAGTTTTCGAAAAATTTTCCATGAGTAGACAAATCCTTTCGTCTACAGGAGTGAAACTGTGAAACCCTCTAGAATGTTTTCATGAGGGTTAAGAAAGATTGGTGTTTTCATGGAAGGAAAATTGCCATAGTATGGGTTACAGTTTTAACTGCAATATAGTGCCAGTAAGTAATCTGGTTTCTAGCTTTGGATAGTTTTCAAGATGTAGGAAGAATTGAATAAATGTTCAAATTAGATTCAGATGTAAAAATAGAAATGAAGAGATTAATCGTTAAAACAAAAATTACTCAAAAAGATTGAAGAAAATGTTCCAGAGCAGTTTTATAGAGCTGGAAGTTTTGAAATGATATTCAAGGAAAATTGTGCTGTGCTTTTCTGAGGCCAGTTCTGACATATCATGGCTTGGGGTTGTACACGTGTCAATCCAGGATCTCAGGCACCGCCTGCATTTTGTATTATATTTTCATTCTTTTATAAATCGGAGTTAGATTATCTCATGAAAATAGTCTGGAACCTCTTCTCTCAAGATTTGATGTTTAATTAAAGCTAATGGCTGCCAGGATTAATGCCTGTAATTATGATTAGATAAAACAATCAGTATAAGTAGAGAAGAGTTCAATCATGGAAGAAACAGAGATGGAATTGGAAACAAGACTCAAGAGCTCTCATTTGAGTGGTGCACTTATTCGTTTATTCGGCCACAATTTCAGTTCTTTCAATTGCAGCGCCACCTCAGAGATGGCAGTGGTGTGCCAATCAGGGTTCAGAAATCAGGAACAGATATCCTCTGTATTGAAGTAGCCTTTGCAAATGTTCTATTGCGTCAGATGTCGTGGATGGATATCCATCCAAATTCATTCTTCTGGCCCCAAAGGATTTCCACCAGGAGAAGAGAGGCTCCCCTTTCTTTATGAAACAGCAGTTAGCTTCTAAAGTTAAATGCCCAATAACCCCATGCAGGTCTTCTTAGCAAATCAATCAAAGAAGGAACTATCATAGTTAGACACTTGGCTGTTCTTTGAGACGTCCATTATCAAACTTTCTCATTCACTGACTCATATACTGTCGATCCTTCTTCATTATGGTAGCTAATTTTCTGTCCTACCAGCCGTTATTTTTGCACCAAGCCTTCTTCTTTTTGCTTGCTGCCTTTTAATATGGTAATAGTATTTAACATGTATCTCTAGTTTCAAATAGCCTGGTATGGGCTATCAATGAATGTCAATAATTTTACCTTTGATATTTTGACATTGTACTATCTTTGCTTTGGTTCTGAATAAGATTAGATGATTTCAGTTTGGAGGTACAGTTGCTGGCAAATATTTCTTATTATTGGCCAGTTTTGATAATCTAAAATTTATTAATTCATTTGTTGGCGTCCGATATCCGCCCAGGTGCTGAAGGTTGCAATGCACTCAAATTTCAATGCAGAACCTATCTAACTTATAATTTACAAAGAGTAAGGAGCTCTTTATAATAATTAAGTAAGCAATTCCATGGTGGCCAGTATTACCTGCAATTCAAATGAGCTATCAGAAACCTCATCATGAGCCCTCTCCCTTTCTTTTTGAGCATTTAACAGAAATTCAAAATGATGTTTATGGCTTTAATGATTGTTTCCTTCAACTCTGGAATGCACTTAGGGGTTATTGGAGACCCCTCTGCCTAATTAGGTCGCGGTCAGAGTGGGCAGAAGGATAACTAGTCTTCATCTCGAGCCTCCTGTGCTTGCTGCAGCTTGTGCTAAAGAGTCTTAGGATCTCTGCCTGGATTTAACGACAGAACAATCTCTGCTTCGTGGTACAGTCTTCCAGTGGCATCCAGGCAGACCTGCGACTCGGCAAAGGCAGTGCAGCCAGCACAACTTGTGTTCTCTTTAAGCCAGAATGTTTTATAGAGGTTAAGATATTGCCATAAAATAAGACCATGATTTAAATGCTATTAATAGCATAGATATTAAGACAAAGTATGGTTTGCTAGAATCTTTTAAAAATAAAGCTTAGTTTTAAATGAGCTTGCCATGTATGTATATGTAATATATATATGCTCTTAATATATATATGTCTCTCTCATAATATATGTCTAATAATAGCTCTTCTCTCTATATGTATGTCTCTTTCCTCACTCATCATCAATGTGTATCATGTCTAGTATGGTGCGTGCGGTGCGGTGTTGTGTGGTAGTGTGTGTGGTGTGTGAGTGGGTAGGTGTGTGTGTGTGTGAGGTGCGTGCAGTGTGTGGTAATAGCAAGTGCGTGTGTGTGTGTGAGTGCGTGGTAATAGTTTGTGTGTCTTAGAATGGTACTGAGTTCCCAAAAATAAATGTATTCTTAACTATTTTATGCTATATGTCTCTATATCAAGAGCTCTATTTCTTGTTGATTTAAAGATTCTTGCTGATCTTTCATTTTAAATAGATATTTTGTTAGATTGGAATAAACAATTTCTAATAATAATGGTAATAACTATATTTTGCCGTCTTTCAGGAGAAAGAGCAATATTTGTTTATTCTTATTGGGCTTTTACTTGTTTTAGAGTGTAGAGTTGAAATGCCTCTTTCAGCGCCAATGCTGCTGTGCAAGTATAAGCAGAAAGGAAAGGAGTGTACTTTGTGCTGAAAGGGTGCAGTTCAGCTAGCAAAATATTCTCTAAAGTTGAAAATTCTGAAAAGCAAGTTCTATTAACAGGTCAGTGAGCTTTGTTTCTGTCCTCATATTTATAATTCATTTGGAATGAAAAGTGGTGATTGGAGACCTGTATTTGGTGTAGGCAAGGATGATGGTTGTTGTGCCTCAGGGTAAATCGAAGAACCTAGCATTCTTTTTAGATTCATTGTTGCCAGTGGTTAAGCGCCAAAAAGAGTGCAACACAATTTTAAACCTCTGCATTGGAGGTCAAGTATCGCCTCAGTTTCTTTATGGGTGTTGATTGCCAGCCTTCGTCAGAGTTCTGTCAATATTGTTTAATTCAAATAGAATGAGCTCCTTTGGGAAGGCAGTCTGGGTTGTTTCGATAAAGTCTTCAAGTCATATCTTGGCCATGACAGTTTATTTCAAAGATTAATATTTGGTAAAATCATGCAAAATATTTCCTTCCCCTGTATAGGCTATCACTTCTTCTACATGTAATAGGTGAAAATGTTCACTGTGATGAATAAATAATTTTTCAAATAATTTTTATGAAGGCGTGTATGGAGACCTTTTGCATTGCCGTGTAACATGCAATTTGCTCTATTTTCTTCGTAGACAGAATTAGCAGTTGAATGCCAGTGAAGTATGTGAGTTTTGTGTAGTAATCTGGCCATGCCAATCTTATCTCCTGTTATGTTTTCATTATCGACGAAAATCTTGTGACGTTGCTGCAACCATGGGAGGTTCGAGTTTTCTTCCATTCACGGATAGTATGTTGGTGTACCGTTTATTTCGGTGGAAGTGTATTTTCTATGACATTTCCCTTAGAATAGTCAGACCAGCATTTGCCAGAACTCAAGAATCACTCTCGCAGTTCATTACAGGCCAGCAGTGGCCTAATTAGTCAGTCATTGACCATCAGGGCCCAGTTTTCCGTTCAGTCATGAGGTTCAGTCTTGCTATTTCTTTATTAAGACCCTCGTGTGTGGGCTGATGGACATTCACAATCGTCTGAAACTCAAGTCCTCAGTTGGCGTGTTGAAAACAGTTGGGAGGGATGCTTGGCTCAGTATCCTCTCATGGGCCGTGGTTCAGAAAGTTGCTAGGTCTATTCACTTGTGCCTCAATAACATCGTGCAGGATGTCAAGGCTTCATGAAACTTTGGTTATGCAGAGTGAAGTAGGATGTTTCCAATGCTAGTTCTGCCAGTTCAAAATTTGATCTTTAAGTTAATATTGAAGAAATTCTTTTTAAGTTGGATATTCTATTTGAAGGCTTGCTGAGTCTGTTGGTGATTTCAAATGAGTCAATTTAACCATCAAGATCTCACTGGATAGCTAGGCCTTTCTAATTTTCCTCCGTATTTTCAGTGTGTTTGGTTTTATTCCCAAACCATGGAGCTAATCAGATCCTGCTTGCACCTGCCGTTCCCCATTCAACATTGGAATTTAAGAGATTAAAGTCATTTGGTGCACCTCTTGAGATGATTTTTATTTAGGTCTATAAGGTGCTGGAGATAATTAAAGTTGTGAACATGTATCTATACAATTTATTTTCAATTTGGTGATTGATTTCAGAGATAATAAACATTAAAGTGATATTTGTATATGTTAATCAGGACGGATATTTCTAAAGTTCATCTCAAATGTTGTTCTTTCTTATATGGATTAATGAATGGGACTAAAAAGATTTTGACTTTCTTTTGCCATGAGTGTTTCCTCAGAAAAGGTCGGCTTCTGTTCAGTTTGCCCTCAGGCTCTTCTGTTTCCTTTAGTGTCAATTCAAATATTTATTGGGGTGCTTTCTCGTGAACAAGAATCTCAACCTCCCTGCCTCTCATTTCCTAGAATCAGAATGGCTGGTTCTGCTATCTATCAGAACGTTTGCATGGCACCGTGCTAGCATAGAATCATCTCTGAAACCAATCAGGAGGCTTTGTCTTCAAATAAGCAAGCTTCATTCTTCTCATCCTGCATTATCTGCGGGTCAGCCAGGCAAATGTATTTGTTTGTTCTTCTCATTTTCCCACTAGACTTTAACCTATTAGTCATTCAAGAGTGGCTCCTCAAGGGAAGAATTGTAGGATGAGCTGGTTTGGCAGGAGGTGCTGCAATGTAATGCAAACACCGACTCTCCCCCTTCCTAATTTTCCAGACCTTGCAGACATTTGCTCAGAGTTAAACCAGTAATTGCTTTTGGATGCCCCGTTCTATTAAATACTAAAGAATATGGTCGTGCCTTGCACCAGCCTCTCACTGGAAAGTCTCCTGGTCTCAGTTTATACAAGGCTGTATTACAGAAAAGTCATCAGTGAAGGAGATCAAAGTTTTAAGTAACTTGAATTTTGTTTCCTCTTAATTTATAGGAAGTAATTTTAAAGTGTTGCTCTGCAGTATTGTTTTCATTATATATTTTTCATTTTCCAGGTCATTATGATCATCGTTTTGAAAGGCCATATCCTTAAGATATTAATATGCTTTCTATGATTCGACCTCAGTTCGGTGTGCAGCTATATTTATGCCTCTCTTATGAAGATATTTCAGATCTCGACAAGGAAGGAGAATATGCTTCTAACAGTTCTGGGCAGTTTCAGACTTTCCTGTGTCTTACGGAAGAAATTCGTGGTCTAAAATCCCATTCTCTTGATGTCCACCTTTTAGATTTAGAGTTTTCTTTAAATCAAAGGTTTGTGTGGCTGTGGCAGACTTAAAAATCCAAAGCATGAGGATCTGAACAAGCCTTTATGATAGGTGTTAAAATTTATTTTTTCGTTGAAACTATTTATTAGATAATCTTCTAAACAGACTAACTTATCTAGATAATTTTAAGAGAATTAAAATGACATTTAAAATCGAATGACATCAGTAAGAATATGTAATTACATACCAGATTCGAGTCTTAAACGGGAGTAATATTATACAGCGAATATAATTATGAAGAGCCAAAGAAATATTATTATTAAATGCATTACGTCATACTACATTAGTTAGAATACGAAATAAGTCATAATAGTGCAAAATAGTGTGATTTCTCAGAAACATTTCCATTAAATCACGAAACTCACCAGCATTATTAAAAATGTTTTCCAGTACATTTAATACAATAAATAAAGAGAAATGTCAAACTGAATTTTCGTGAGTAAAATCTAAATGTTTAATAATCAGATTTTCAACTGGTGTCAGAACCTTTTAGAGAATTTTACAATTAAAAATTAGAAATTCACTAATTTTCCTTAAGCACACTTATTCAATAAATACATAGAATTTTATTTTGAATGAAAACTAGCAAAAATATTTGTTCAATTAGTTGTTACTTAGAATAATTAAATCAAGATTACTTTTTTTTAAACTTCTTCCAATTAAGCTATTTAAAATTACTTCTAATTCAGTTCTCATTAAATTCGTCTTTAAGACAAACAGTATTGTCTCACTGTCCAAATTAAGTTGATAATTCTCCTTTTAGTGTACAGCAATAACATGCTTCCAAGCATTGTATTTTAGTAAAGTTTTCCATGTGTGCTAAATAAATCATAATAATTCATTAATAAGACTTTTATATTAAGACGCATGATAATGGAATAGTAAATAATTCATGCAACGTTAGTTGAGTAAATTTAAAATTAAAGCAGCATTATTTTTATTTTGGCTATCAGAATAACATTTAATTATCTTAATTATTCATTCACTAACAGTCTAGACATTTCTTAATAGTTTCTGTTCTAATTGTCTTTGACGGTGAATATTTAATTAGGTAAATTTATTTGTTTTTTAAGTTGTAATTGATATTTAAGGCATGTTTCTGTAATTCTAGAAGAAAAAGGGATAGTATAAATATACTGTCGCGACGATTTGAGATTGACAAAGCTTCTAGAAAGTTATATCACTTTCTTTGCCAGACTATTAAAGGCGAACAACTGCCCGATATCAGTCTTAGTCTACAAATGCAAAGGGGTAAACTAATGCTACAATTGCAATTGATTCAATCACAGCTCTGTAAATTTTCAACTCCAGTCAAAATATTTAAAATATGGTTTAAATCATATCACAGAAGAAAAAAATTGTGAAATTAAATAAAAGTATTCAAAATCCTCTCTGCATTGATTACAATAATGATAGACATGTTGTCTCCTATTGAGGATGTCCCTCGTTCCCCCAATAGCCAAACAAGACAAAAATCAAAATCAAGTAACTTTATTACTGCTATAAAACTAGAAAAACTGCGTTAGACACTCATTCCTTCCTCAATTTCTCATAAATTTAATCTTAATAATCTTGAAATAGCATAAAACATCCATTTTTTTTTTTCAAGATTATACACTATCAGTTAGAGCCGTAAGAGCTAATTCACCGCAGACTCAGTCTACCATCTACTTCAAATCACGTTCCCACCTGCCTTCTCCCCTAACCGTAGTGCACCATGTACGGAGCGGGGGGTTGGTCTCTCGAAATATGCCTTCTCCCCTCAACAACCAATCGGAAGCTACAGAAAGTTGGAATACCATCTACCTCAAATGTTTAAAAAGTTACCTGATTAGAGTATGAAGGCAATTGATGCGACCTAGATGCTTAGTGAAAACACAACGTGCATGTGGGAAATCAGTCTTGGAGTTGGTCAAACATTCCAGCGCGGTGAATCCCACGATCTTCGTGAGCTGCTGTTATTGGGTTATATAAGCGTATTTCTTAACATATTTGAATTTGTGACTGTTTATTGTAAACAGCTACAGTAAATTAAATTATTTCAATCCATGCAACATACTTGCGTCATCAGTTTCGCCTCCTTTTTGTGTAAGTGAAAGACGGTAACTGTAGCATCATTAATGAAGAAGTTAACTTTAAAATATCCATTTTAAACAAATTATGTTTAAATTTAACATGGACTTTTAAATATAATAGCAACTTAAAAACTGTCTACTTAAAACTGTAGAAAATTAAAATACAAATCAATCCAAAGAAACTACATAAAAATTTTTAAGATTTACTATTGAATTCAGGCCAGAAATATTGAGTCAATAATAGCATTTTACGCAAAATACACACTAAATATGAGCTGTTTTTATAAAACAATCAGTAATAAAAAAATATTAACGAAGAATAATATGAAAATTCCATAAATGGATACAATTTTTACGTCCTATTCAGCATTTGAAAATCTTCAATTGCACAGCAGAATTTGCAAAAGAAACCGCAATTTCCAACATGATGTTTCCCAATCTACCATTTTCAAAGACAAGAAAAAATAAAGTTTTTCAAAAAATCTTGATTAATTTAAGAAATCTTTTTTTTAATCTTAAGTACAGCTTCTTTCAAAACTTTGACCTATTAGTGTTTCCTGATAATTAATTAAATGTGTATAAATTTAATTTTCCACCAGAGTATCGTTTCTTCAATAATTAATTAGAATATATTTTAATAGAAAAAATTTCATAAGCGCGAGTAACTATATTGTTTTATAAAGCCAGTGAAAATGTATTTGAAGGCGTTTGGGAATATTTAGGAGATAGTAGAATGATTTCCTTGAGTAAAGCAAATATATATTTCCGTTTGAAAACTAATAGCAGTAATCTGATTTCTCTCTGATTTTCTTATAAAACACAGAGGTAGAAAAAAATTATAAACATTCTTTAAGAATTGTAAAGCATAAATATAACGTAAAATATTTATTTCAACCGAAATTATAATGATAATCAATAAATTAATAAAATAATAGTTTTTTTTTTTCAAAAACAGAAAGATAACAAAATTGAATATTGATATAAAAAAATTCTTAGCAAACTAAGCACACTTAACATTATTTACGGTAGCTGACTACATTTAAAACATATTTTTTGGCCAAAATATACACGTTTCCTAAAAAGTTTTTACACCCAACTCATTAGCCTTCCCAAACTGCTTTTGCTTTGAGTCTAGGATAACTAGAAAAGAAATTATAGCAGTTTAAAAATTGAGTCATAACAGTCAACCTATCAAGAAGTATCGATTTACATGCCTTTTCAATAAAACTTGATTTTTTAAGAATATTGCTAACTCAAAACGTTTTCAGAAAACGTTGTTGAGGTATCTGTGAAAATTTGAGCTGTAAACTACTTTTACTTTTGTTAAGCCTATGAACAATGATTTAGTTTTAAAACTTAAACTTTTTAATTCAAAGTTGTTTCTGTACGACAGTATTAGGAAATTTCATAAGAAAACTACTGAAAGATTATGAAGAGCTATAACATTTTATATTTAAATACATTCCTTAGATATCGGTTTATTGTGTTCACCTATGTATTAACATGTATTACAAAAAATTAAAATGAGATTAATGCGGTACAATTTTGTAAGGAGTGTTTTGTGTTTGGGACGAACTTCTCTAAATTTCTCTTTAAATTTTTTAATTTATTAAACTTTATGTAATAAATGTAGTATTTTTGGACTTTTTAAAATAATTTTGAGTCAAAACCTAAATGAAAATGTAGTGGAATTTTAATTAAATACCATTTTTTTAAAAAAAGTTGCTTCAAACGTAGTCGGATACCATGAGTGTAACATAGTATTATATTGTTTTTGTTTCTTTTTTAATTTAATGTGTGCTTTTGTGACATTCGCTACTAAAATTTTAATAATATTCGAGATATGTAACAAAATTCCTAATAATGTACTAAGTGGAACCAGCAAATATGAAATAAAAACCTGATTTGTAAAAAAATTATGAATTGATTTCTAATAATTTTTATTTTATTTCATAGTTTTACTTGATTTTATTACAAATCATTTGTGTTTATTATTTAACTGCGATGTTTTAAATTATTTAATTTTATTTATCTACTAATGATGTTTCTTCAATAACAATAAGATATGGAAGTCTTCGAGTCGCTGAATAAGAACACATTTTAGGCAGAATTGTTTTCAATTTTTATATATATTCTTTACGTTGTAATACACATTCACATATCCTCTTATTTCAATGTTTTTTAAGTATGAAATCCAAAATAAATGTTAGTTATCCCTTTGATGCGAAATGATAAAATCATGTTTAGCATTATAGAATAAGAAGCAAAATATGGAACACATTTTGTAGTGTAGTAGAAATAGTGGTCCGATTCAGGTAGAAATGAGTACTATAAAAAGTATGCAATTCTCTATACTCTAGAGAAGTCAAAATATTAAATTAATATTGGAGCCTTTTTTTTATCTAAAAAATGTGGAGAATTTAGGTCGCATTCTGTAACATTATGTGTAGACGTCAAAAATGTGCTATTAATAAAAAATATTCAGACGTAACCATTTTCGTTTGAATCAAATATTTGAAGCATGTGATATTATTTTGGATTCTTCTCAATAACATGAATAACATTTCTTGCATTTCTTCTGTAAAACAGAATACTTAAATAACATTACTTTTTGCATTATCAAAAACAAATGTTTTAATTAATCAAATTCCAGTAGTTTTCGCTTTTCAGTAATTTTTCAGTAGTTTACCACTTAAAAAGAAAGATTCCAAGTGATTATTTGCACTTCCTAGTGATAAATAGTTTTTTTTTTCAGAATAATTAAGAAAAATGAACTGATTGCTTCTAATTTGCCTTAGTAATATTAGAATTTCGAAGATCCTGTTTTTTTTAAATGAAAATAAACCAATTCTATAAATATTTACCTTTATCACAAATAAAACTAATTATATCTTCTAAATTTGCTACATACTCTATCTTCCATTAAAAATTTTTGATTTCTAATACGATAATAACTCATACGTGGTTCGTATGTTAACATGTTAAATATATAGGGAAGCAAAGATTTTTAATATCGGCATTAATTTGCAATTGTAATATAATTCTGAATTGAAATTAGCTTAACGTCTATTAAAATATTCCGTGTCTTCTGCGTTTCTTGAAGCAAAATAAATTCGTTTCTCTACTATTCAGTTATTAAATATTTCTGTGTCAAACAGAATTTTCTCGAGTCTTCCCTTATTCCAGCTCAGAGCCTGATTGTTTTACGGGAAACTACATACATTCTAGTAAAATATACAAAAGATGATGACTTAACCCATTAAAACCCATGTTCTACCCATTTAAAGTGAGACTTCTTCCTTGTCCCCTATTAGCATAATCCTTATGCTGAAACAAGGAGAAAATTTCCAAGTGTATGATAAATATATATGAGAAAATGTGAATGGTGACACCTTTTCTCAATAAGGCAATGATATAATTTAGGCAAATGGCTTACATGTTAGTATGCATTTTGAAAGGAATCAGCCTAAGAAATATAGTCATTTGTGAAGAAATGTGGAAATACAGAATAATAGATTTGTGTCTCATTTAATTAGATATCTCTGTGTTTCATTCTGATTTGTTGGATTTTTTTCTTCCACTCTCTAAGGAAATTTTCCCTTCAAATAATGTTCCATTACTTCTGATTTACTGAAACATTTTTAATTGTGTATTAATGATATTTATTTAAGTAAGAATTTGCTTTTCTCGTTAAATTATAACACCGTTTCTCATTTGAAGTAATTTAAACTACCGTAAAAATTCAAATCGAATATTTTCTTATAACTATTTTGCAACTTATTGTAATAAAGGAAAAATAAATTTGCTATCTAATAAATTTCGTTTGCCTATTACTCAAATTTTCTTCGCATTAATTCATTTCATTTAAGTAAAATTTGTCAACATAAAAAAGGAATTTTAAACTTTTTATTTATAGTTTCAACTGAACAAGAAAATTTAACTGCGGAATCCCACAAAAAAGAGATTAAATTGATTTTACCTGCACCCTCAATAGGTTTAAAGTAAAAAGTCTTTATGTTTTCTTTTACGAGTTTTTTTTTTAAATCTTATTTTATGCAAAAAGTATCTGCAGAAGTGATTTCAACGCAGTTCTGCGACTAAAATTTCTCTATATACATTTTAAATAAATCTGAACTTTCAAATAGTCGATGGTCTTTACGGTGTTGTTTAAGGAGGAGTGAATTTTGGTCAAGTAAGAGGATTGGTTCGTTGGTTTTATGGTGAAAGTAATGTCATTTGGAAATTAAGTAACTAGTTACTGGAAAGAAGTTAATTAATTTTAAATCGTGGTGAGAGGACGAACTAACTCTATATGAGAGAAATAACATTTAGTTTACAAAATGGCTGTAAATTGTCTAGAAACCACAGCATTTTACTACGAAGTATGTCAAAAGCAACAAAATATAACTCTGAATGAGTGTGTCGTATGACAAACGATGTATATAGCAAATAATATGTGAGCCCCGTTTACAGGAATATTCTCTGTAATCCAGAAATTAAATATGAATTTAAGGTGAAAAAAATATAATAAATGTTTAATTTATGGCGCTTCATAGAATACTGCAATATAAAAAGACGATACTAATATAAATGTTAATAGATGTACGGTTTGTAATGAAAACATTGGTGGGACAGAATATTTGTAAGATCTCATTAGAATAAGCATGCAACAACTCACATTTTTACATTTTATATATTTGTATAAGTGCAGTGGCAGTCAAATGTTAAATATAATTTATAATTATATTAATAATGAAGGAAATTGAAACCGAAATTTTGGAAAAATTCGTATGCAAATGTAAAACTATTATAAATTAAGAAAATAATAATATATAATAACCATAATAACAGTTATTATCCAAAGAAACAGTTTGAAAGAAATTTGAACATAAGATTAGTTCACACTTCAGTGAAAAACATAAGAAATAAAAAGGATATGCTGTAGTTGAATGAGATATGGAGTCACCTCTGACAGCCAGGAACGCAACAATTGATGTACCATATTTTCTGTGACATTGCGGATGCGTCGCGGGCTCGAAGATCTCCAAACGTCCTGAATACCGTAACATCTTGACTATAATACGCTCTTTTTCCCCACATTTTGATCCATAAAATTGAGAAAGCGTATTATACTCGTGTAAAAATTTTAAAAAAAGTTTTTAAACACCGAACAACGAACGTGCACCAGCTGTAAGAGATTGTTCTAACAAGCGTGCTGAGCAAGTGTTCTTTTACTCAAACGGAACTTACAGTACATGTCACGTATTACGACAGCACCATTAACTATGATTTATAACTCTATGTTCTGGTGAAGGTGATTAAGACCGATAATTTGACAGTATTGTATGTTTTTTTGTTAAAATTTGAGTTTTTTTTTCTATCGAATTTGACGTTTTCGTTCCTATTTATTAAAAATTTCAATTATATTAATAAATACTTATACAATTTTTAAATAAAGTATTGAATAGTTATGGAGGGATATTAAATTCTAATTTTTATTTTTTCCGAAAATTTAGTGCCAAATCAAGCATACGTATTATACATATCTGCGTATTACAGTCAAGATTTTACGGTAGCTGTTTTCAGTTCTGGAATGGAGCTTGGTGTCGGTATGGAAGAGTTTCAAGTTTACTCTAAAGTATATCCCACATATACTGAAAAGGAATCAGATACAAGATTAAACGGGCCGATGTATTTTTTGGATATTTTCCGTTTCGAAGGAAGACATCGATCAACGACACAAAGGTAAGAACTTCATTCATAAATATGAAGTCTGAACCAACAGCTCCTTAAGATACGCGAACATGAGGATCAAAACTTCATCTTGGTATCTTTTAGTAGTCACAGATCCCGTCTCGGAAATATAGAGATCTGTTCGGCCGTCCGACATGATGCCTGCCCACCATGACTTCCTTTGATGGAAAATGATGTTTTTCGCGGACACATGGCCGGCGGTTTTCGTCAAACCATGGGTTCGAACCTTGATATCACTTAATATTCACAGTATAGCCGGGGTTGATGCATGTTAAGTCTGTTGAGAGTCAAACTCCTCCCTTTGGTTTGGTATGGTAGTTAGAAGATGTAGTTTCCAGCTAAGGTTTCAACCTCATCACTTGAAGAAGGTTCAGAACTGCGTGGTCCGTCACCAATAACCTTCGTGTTGCTTCTAGAGCGTAGTTGATAAAACCAATCAATCAAGAATCTTTTTTTTTTCTCATCCCGTATTTCTTACACTTACAGAAACTGAAAAATTTTCAATGACAGATTAAATAATAAGACTTTGCAAATTTCACACAGCCAATTATTCAATGAAATAAACCCAGACAACAATGAATTGAACATTTTAGACAAATTTAGAAATAGTCACTTATATAACATAACACAAGATTATTGCAGATGCTGAACCACATACTAACTTATACCGAGTGTTTATAACTTTCGGGTAGAAAAAGAAGTGTGGTGATTCGATGAGCGAATCTGATTAGAGCAACACCTACAACCTAATAATACAGCTCATTGCCCAGGGAGATTACCAAACCCCTATCTAAGCTGATCATTCAATTACTTCTTCGGATTCGGGTTTTCTCTATTAGCCATTTTCTTTCATTGTCTGTGTCAACTAAGGAAATGAAATAAAAAAAAAACTATCACACACATAATCACATCCTGTGTTAATTTTTCATCTGCATTTCTAGAGTCTTAGAAAAGTTGAAATTCATTTTGACAAAAATTTTGTAAGTTTTTGTTGTTGTTGTTGTTGTTAATCTTAGAATTTCTTAAGCTATCTTTCAGATAAAATGCTAGTGATAGATACTGATTTAGAAAATATGAACTTCTAATAAAGAAGATAGATACGCATTTTCTGAGGAAACAAAAAATAGCTTTTATCTTACAAAATTTTACACATTTCTTTTTTTACAAATACAAAATATTTGGTAATCTCGTACAAGTCAATATTGAAAATTTTTTGTTTACTTTTAAAATTCTTGCACTTGTTATACTAATGTATGTAATCAAAGACATAGAAATGAAACTAGTTATTAATAGCAATAAGCGATTTACAAAAACATTATAATGTAATTATTTTGTTATACGAGAGTGATTCAATGAAAATCTGTGTTAGATTGAAGAATGGGGTAGTAAAAATGGGATTACAAAAACTCACTGTAGTCCTTTGATAGTTTTCATCCTTTTTTCGGATAAGTCAATGGGTATAACGTCCTTCGCATCTTAATAAATCGTGGCCAAAACTTTGCAGGCTGATGAGACTGTGGTCTTTTCTTTATAGCAAATTCACTAAACATAACCGGTGTTTTAACTGCCCATTGGTGTGGTGCAGCTACGTTTGATCTCCTAGTCAGAATTTGAAGTGTTCTCATAAATAATTATTGAAGTACTTGAATACTCTTATATCCTAGTTCATAAAACACTAAACAATAAATAATGCTACTCAAGTAGACAGCCACTCATTTATTTTTCTCTTCTTAGTTTATACTTATAAAAGTTATCACATGAAAACATTTTCACATATATCTTACACCCCCCCCTCAAATAATTGAACTTACTAAATCATACCTCCAAAACAGAACTTTCTATGTAAGATATATAATTATTACTCAATAATTAAACAAATTAATTCTAAAGTCTCTCAGAATTTGGTACTTGGACCATCCTTTTGTAATTTATTCGTGTGTGACATTCCTAAATCTATTAAAACTAACACTTACATGCATGCAGATGGTACTGAGATTCTGGCACAGCATTAAGACCCTGTTCGCATTACACTCACACTTAATAACCACATCTATAAACTAAAAAGTTGGTTCAAATGAAATAAATTGGAAAATTGAAATGAAATGAAAAAAAGTTCAAAATGGATAATTGCAATTAATACGAATAAAAAAAAGCTAACTTTTTCTCGAACATTACCAACAGAATTATACCAGATAACTACATTCAAAATAAAAACATTCCCCTAGTCTCTGCGCTTTAAGTACCACTATGGGATACCAGATAAGAAAAACTCATTTTCTACCTACATATTACACATATTCAAAAACATTTCTACCAAATGGTTATCCCTTAATTGTTCGGGATTAAAAATGACTAGAAAAAACAAATTGCTTGACTACACTCTGATTCTTAAACCTACTTTAACTTATGCTTGCCCAATTTGGAGCTTTGCATCAAAACCTCATATCAATAATTGAAGGAAACGAGACTATATCAAATATTTCTGTTGCGCCGTTAGCAACAGCTGTAAATAGTTAGTTATATTTTGAGAAGAATAAAGTGATGTGTTGATATTTTCAATCTAATTTAATACCGACGAGTCCACTACATTTTGGTGGCCGAAAAAATACTCGAGTAAGTCATACTAAAATTGTTTGTTTAAACTTTCGATACGAACAACGGGGGTTACAAACGGGGGTTTCCAACAGGGATTACAAAACTTACACGTTGCCTTTTGGATGGTGGAAGTCAATGTAGTTTCGTCTCTTCTGATCTTGTAAACAGTTTGAAACTTCCAGTTATTTTAACCAGACATTTGGAACTTCAAGCGTTTGAATCTCCATCTAATTTTACTCAAACGCGAAGACAAGCTCAATTTCAGTTATCAAGCATCTGGGACAAATCTAAAGTCAACATTATTGCATTCAAAAACCTCAACATCCATGCATCCTATCCGCCTCCACAAACTGACGTTTCACGCTTCGCGAAAAACTAACGACTGAAGTTTGCGGACCTAGATGATTCACTGTCGAGCATATCAATTGAGATTTTAATCGGCGGGGACTTTTACTGGAATGTCGTGAATTCTTGTCCCCCAGTTAAGCTGTCGGATTCTCTGACCTTGGTCCCATCAATTTTTGGGTGTACACTTAGTGGACCTCGATCACAAGCAACAGTTTCCTTCATTCCTACAGTTCATAATATTAATGAGGATACTTCAACTCAAGCTTTGGACGATGTGGTACGCGAATTCTGGAGCTTAGAAAGCATTGGCATTCAACCAATTCAAGAGAAAAAAAAGAGCACCAGTAATTCTGAACTCTTGACAAACTTTTATCATTCTTTTGAAATCATCGATGGTAGATGAGTAGTAAAATTACCATGGAAATCAGAAGTTCACCTTTCATCAAACAATTATGAAGTCGCAATTCGACGCTTTAATTCTATAACAAGAAAACTGCACACAGTCACAATTTCTATACAAAAGTATTCTGAAATCATGCAAGATTACATTGATAAAAAACAAGTTGAAATCATATCACATGAAGTGCACAATAAAGAACGTTTATTTTACTTACCCCATCTTGCAGTAAAGAAAATTGCGAATGAAGAAACCAAGTGTCGTAAAGTTTTCGACGTATCTTCCCATCCTCCAAGTCATCCATCTTTAAACGACGCTTTTGAAATTGAATCAAATCTACTTCCCGATATCATGGCTACGTTATTGAGATTTCGCCTTTCAAAAATATCAACTTGGTAATTTATCGCCCCACAAGCGGCTCGGTGGGGAGGATGGTGGGAACGCCAAATAGGAATAATCAATGTCTGCGAAAAGTACTCGTACGAGCACTTTTAGACGAGGAAAGTCGAACCACTGTCCTTGTTGGAATCGAAGCTGCTCTCAACAGCCAACCATTGGTCTACGAAGAGGGAAAAGACAGCTCTGCAGCCTTAACACCGGTTCATTTCTTGACAGGACGAAAACTAACGTCCATTTCATTCAGCCCTGATAATGACATTAGGCTTAAGAGAATCTACAAGCTGCAGCAGGACTTACTTTACTTTGGAAAAAATAG
This sequence comes from Nephila pilipes, assembly GCA_019974015.1. Lineage (NCBI taxonomy): Eukaryota > Metazoa > Arthropoda > Arachnida > Araneae > Nephilidae > Nephila > Nephila pilipes. The sequence goes on along the minus strand of BMAW01060533.1, from coordinate 13,850 downwards.
CCAAAGGAATATTTACTTCTACTGCGATCTTTCATTAAGTTCGTAACCAGGACAGTCTCGTTAACATCCGAGTTGGAGATATCGTGCTCCTGAAAGAAAACTTCCGACCACGGCACATGTGGAAGAAGGCCAGACCAGGACCTACACCTGGGACATGTGGAAGAAGGCCTAGTGATGGACCTACACCAGGGACGTGATGGGAAGAACAGATCTTGCGAATTGAGAGTTAATGATCGAAAGGTAACCCACCCGGTATCTCTGGTCATCCCTCTCGAGGTTAACCAGGGGGGGAGGATGTAGGAAGCGAGACTATATCAAACATTTCTGTTGCGCCGTTGGCAACAGCTGTAAATAGTTAGTTATGTTTTGAGAAGAATAAAGGAATGTGTTGATACTTTCAGTCTAATTTAATACTGACGAGTCCACTACAATAATCTAGAAAGATGCCTAACCACATCATTAGAAGAATCTTTAATATGAACTGGTGCGAGAGAAATTCTGATACATGTAATGCAATTGATTTCTCATCTATCAGAAACACCATGCAAAAAAATTGAATGTAAATTCTTTAAGGGCATCTCAAACATTAATATAATATCATTATAAGGTATTCCAAGTTATAATTCTGATTCCAATTTCAAAAAACCACAAAGTGCCCTTCTTAAAGTCTAAAATTTTTGTTCTTCCTCTCAATCACTGACATAATACGCTACTACCTCATTGACTGGGAGTTTAAATTAGAACACTTCCTCCTCTGCCTAGCCGCCAATGGCTTACTACTACCCTTTACTTATTTTTCTCAGAAAAAGAGATTAAAAGTCTTAAATTAAACACACACACACATATATATATATATATATATAT
>BMAW01060533.1:0-12586 GCA_019974015.1 Nephila pilipes | reverse complement strand
TTGTAGTGATACTCGTTTTCTGGCAATGGTACAAAAACTAACCTATTTTCCTTCACTCGCTGTATCCTATTAAAGTTCGATTCACAGGTAACATTCAACCTTGGTACAGGAAAGAAGGCGGTATTAATTCTTGAGAACAATAGCAGGGAAGAATAAAGTGAGGCAAAGTGCATCATCTTCTTCGTATGTATATACGTATTGTAAAGCTGTAAATTCAAGGTAGATTTCCATCTTCCTGTTGTTCTTCCTCTTGAGTCTTATTATTCTCAATTATAGTTAACTTAATAAAAAGTAAAATGTTATTTCTTATTGTTCCTATCTCTCTCTCAAGTTAATTATTCTTAATACTTTGGATAAGTAAAAGTTATTGAATTGAGATTAAATTACGTACTCTTTATTTGTCTTACATCATTAGATAAATCTTTAATACGAATTAGTATTCTGCACTCCTTATTTGTTTACATTCTACTTGACAATATATTCTGTTATATTTTATCCTTTTAAATTCTAAAGTAATATTTTTCCATTAATATTTCAAAATAAGCAGTTATGGGCAACGATAAGCCGAAGCAATGTTCAAAAATATACCACATTGGGAGATTAAAAATTTTACTGCTTTTTTACTCCTGGAAATCCATCAACCATGGACACAAAAACATTGCAACCAATACCAAAAGGAAAGAAAGAAAACTCATAACAATCATCCAAGGTGAACCGGTTAAGTGGTTAAAACGTTTTATTTTGTATTTTGGGAGATATCGTTCAACTTTTGACAAATGGGTATCCGATGCAAAATGATAAATTCTGGTGGCATAGGAGGTGACAATTCCATGCAAAACGCAACATTTTGACGCAACAGCAATTAAAAATTTATTTGCCCTCAAATGGCTGTAGAATCAAAACAAATGAATAAAACAGAGTAAAATTTATATAGATAAATATTTAATAAATTGAGTTCATATTTAATAAATGGCAGGACACAATGATATTAGCAATGTGCCTTAGCAACATTATTTGAGGACGAAAACAAAAACATTTGGAAGTGATTTCATTATATGACATTGAAAATGCCCAAAAATATTTTATGGCTAATCTGATCAGTTTATATGTATATTTAAGATGCACTTAACACGAATAACACTTTCCCTTTCTGTTCCGTTTTTAATTGCTTTTTAAACAAGTACAGTTTGTCGCAAGAAAAGTTTCTTTTTAGCTAAGAAAATTTGTATTATTTGAATTGAATGTAACAGTATTTTAAAAAGCTTCTCCTAAATTTTATAAAGGAGCAATGAAATGCATAAAATGTAGAATATCTCCATACACAATTCTCCATAGAGATGCTCAAAATGGACAAAAATTGCAAACGGCTGCAATTTCTTTAAAATATACACATACATTCTTATGTAAAAATATTCTTATGAAACACGCTTCTTAAGGAATTCTTATTTTTTGAAAATAGAAACTAGTTTATACAATAGTCAGACTAATTTTGGTTTATTACAAAACTTGAGCAAATAAATAGTGACTGTGAAAAATAAAAAAAAAATTTAGCTATAATTTGCAAAACTGATCAGTATTATTTTCTAAGAGGAAAGTAAAAATTTAATTGCAAATGTGAGAGTATTTATTTGACAAAATTTCTGTTCACATTCATATGTAGTTAAACTTACTAATGGAACTAAAATACTGACTTCTTAAGGAAAGTAAACAAAATTTCTTTCACATTAATTTTTTTTATGTAAAACGATTCCTAAATAATATTCCAATTTCAATAATTTCATTTTAATTTATTGTATCACATTATCACATTAAATGTATGAAAAGGAACAATTAACACTAAGTTATTTTATATTTTTATAAATATTTATTGGTTCTGAATTATATATATATATATATAATATTTTCTATTTGTGTGTCTTTTGAAGATATTCTGATTTTTAATTTTTTTTTTCATATTTCGTTTATTTTAATTCCTGTGACAATTTGTTTATTTTTATCAACTTTATAGGTATTATATACTTATGTATATAAACATAGGTGTGATACAAATTTTTATGTTAAGAAACAACCAAGCTTAGATATTTATGATTTTATTTCTAAATTATTAATTAACTATGGTCATCCATTAGAAGATCTTAAACAGTTTAAAGGCAATATTGATTATGGTATTCAAAATTGATCTTTAGAAAATTAGATCTTAATAATAATAAAAAATAATTCAAATAATAACGATGGTTTTTTTTTGGCTGAGATTTCAGAACTGCTTTTATTAATATCCAGGAAAAATTTATTATTACTTAAGTAGGTACAATACCTAATAATTATAATAATATAAATAAAATAAAAATTACATGTTAACTAATAAACATGAAGTAAATAATAATTGCCATAAGCTACATAAGAAAATCGATCATAGCATTTTTTTGACAATTAATGTCAATAATATTGAAGTTGAATTAGTAAAAACATTTAAAAGCAAAATTTCATAAAACTCTTTGAAATTTAGAACAGTAACTAATGGTTTAAATTCATATGTTATTTTTCTTAAGAAAAATTACAAAATATTATGTATAAGTGGAGAGTACTTCCAATGTTAAAAATTGTGCTAACAGAAAGATATACAGATTTTTTTTTGTGCTATTTATAGCTATGATTCTGAATATTTTTTTTAAGATTCTGTTGACATAGAAAGATCTTATTAAAATTCTAAAAGAGATTTATAAAGAAATTAATACTTATAAGAGTACTTCATCAGAAAAATTTATTATGAATATATTTATATAATTATGGGAAAACAAAGAATGTAATGTGCATTTATAAGAATTTCATATAATTTATTATTACAGCATGAAAAAAGAAATAAACGTTTAATTGGTATTAATGAAATATAAAGCAATAATTTTAATATTTAGTTTTATGACGCAGACATTTTTTAATAAATAATTTGTGTGTTATGCAGAAAATGTTAATTATGTAATGTATAATGGTATTTTAGACTTTAGTATTGGTGATATTTTTTCTTCTGATATTGTCTTTTGGGTGAGTATTTGAGTTGCGTACTTGAAGTATATTTCTCTTCTAAGCTAGTTTGTAAGTACATTTTATCATATTTTTGCTTGTTTTGAGTCGCAGAAGAGGTAGTGCCCGAAATCCTTCTCCCAGGAAATAAAATGTTTTATACAAACGAGAAACATGGGAAGTTGATTTTGCAACCACGACAAATATAAGTCTCTAGATGCCTTGAATGACATTAGGATGTATTCTATGCGTTATTTGGCATTTAGTGGAGATAGGGGGTCTATTTAGATGAGTGAATCGAACCATTGGTCATGTAAGAGTCGATATTTGTGAGTGAAGTGTCTTAGTAATTTGAGATGGGTTCTATATTTAACCGGTGGTGTTAGGCTGTGAAGGGTTTCTCTAGTGTTTGAATTTCGAATCTGTACTACGGTAGCAGGTGTTGTCATTTAGGAAGATTTCATCTGTCTATAGGCAAATGAGCAAGTACGAAATCTAATAAAATGAGTCATACTTGTAATTTGTATCTGTCTCATTTAATGGGTGCTTTTTTTCTACTTATGTTAGCTTAAATTAAGGGAGAGAAACTGTTTTGAATAGGGTTTTTAAGTTTATTGAAGTAAGAGTTATTTATTAACAAAAACTTAAAAAAGTTCATGTAATATTAAATAAAATTAGCTTCGAATGAGAATCTGATACGTCTATATTGAAATTATGGCATTTTTGTAATTTCATGAAAAATATTTCATTCACTATCGTCTTTCGAATGCGAAATTATTGTAAATAAATTATCAATCCATCAAAAATTTTAATTCATAAAAATACTTTCTGAATATTTAATTTGACGTTTATTTGATCAATATAATTATTCTTAAAGGAAATATAAGCATATTAATAATAACATTTTTGTCAGGAATTTCTATTCGAATATAGGTTTGATGTGGTTTAGAAACCTACTTCCATTCAACTGTCCTCATAGATATTTAGATATTGATTGAATATAATAACCCAAATTATATAGATTATGCAAATCAGAGTTGCTATAAATTAGAAGTGTACCGGAAAGGAGAGAGGAGGAATTCTTAGCAGCAGTATTAAAGGATTTTTCAAAATGAATCATCAGATTTCGAAATTCCATACTTTCAAAAATAACCGACACGGAATGACAAATAATACCTGAATACAGAGGGAAAATGGGGAAGTTGTTTTATTGGCCCTTATGTGTTCTTCGTGAAGCTAATTTAGAAACTTTCATGGAGATTTCTCGCAGTTGATTCGGTCACAATGAACCACATGATTAGATGTTGCACATCTGGCTTATAAATCACCTGATATAGTTCCATGCGATGCCTTCCCTTGGGGATTTGTATAAGATAAAAGTATATGCACCACCATTATCCACAAATTTTTGTGAAATTAAACAACAGAATTTCTGCTGCTGTACATCAATTACCACTGACACTTTAACAACGTATTTGGCAGGAATTCACATATCGAATTGACATTATACGTGTACCTAAACGAAGATATATCGAACATTTGTAAAAAACTTCTAAATTATTTCTTTTCATTGATGTAATACGTATCATTTTGAGCCGTTTATTTATGGAAATGTAGTATTCTGAAATCAGATAATTCATTTTGAATAATCCTATATATTAGAGCCTCAAGTGCAAAGAGAAAGAAAAATACGTATATTAATAGAAGGTAGAGAGAGGATAGAAGAATAAAGATTCAATCCTGGTTTGAACCTATCTCCTGAGTTTTTTAGATATGTAAAAACTCAACTAGGGTTGAGGACGCATGAGAGATTGATCCAATGAATGTAATGAATAATTTTAAAGTTACTTTTTTTATCAAGAGAATAATAAAAATTAAATTAAGATTAAACAGGCTAATTATATGGCTATTTTATTGATGGGTGAACTATAAGTGACATTTATAAATTAAATATAAGCAAATAGTGAACATAGAGCGTCACATATTTGAACAATTTTACTTGCTAATTCAAACTCTCTATCCAATCAAGTAATTAGGAAATATATATAAAATCCCATGATAGTCAAATGAGTAAGTTTTAAAAAAATACATTACACATTAATAAGTAAATAACTTTTGGACTGAAATAGGTTTCCTAATTAAAATTCAGCAAGGCGAAAACTAAAAATAATAGTGATAAAATACGGAAATCCAAAGTAATGCAATTTAGAATACTGATTACTGATTGAAAATTGCAATCTAAAAATCGTGTGTAAAAACGCATAGTAAAAAAATAATTACTTCTTACGATAAAAATAAACGTGAGTCAACGAAGCCGGAGAAGCAATAAAATAAGCGGTTGCCATCATGGGGAAAAAACGGGGAAATGAAGAATTTGATTTTTTAATCCAAAAGATAAAATTCTAGTTAAATGCACTCATCGCTTACATCAATATTTTTTTTTTTTGCTTGGTATTTAGCTCCGTGGTGGAGCATGAAATTAAAATCACGGAATTAAATATATTTTTTTCGACTGCGTTTTTTTTTTTTTTTTGGTTATGTATTTGTTTTACACAACCAAACAAAGTGTTATTTTCTGTAATAACGAAGAATTCTTTTTTTTTTTCATTTCCTTTACAAAATACTTTTGAAACTGAATTGACAATGAAATGTTAATTATATTTAATGTATTTAATTTTTTAAAAGTAATTAAGAGCATTTTTATGAAAGCAGATTTTCATTATAGATTTGAAACATTCTCATCATTGAGAGCCCAATTTTTCTTTTAGGTATTTATGATGCACTAGTTAATATTTATCTACTTTGCACTAGTTAATATTTATCTACAGAATAAACTAATAAATATGACTTCTGATTATGAGCTCAATAAAATTCTGCAACAAATTGAACTTTTTGCAGATCATAACAATTCAATTTTTGATTTTTTTTTGTCTCTGTTTGAAGAATTGTGTTGAAAAGTTCAATTAACTTTTCTCTAAATTAAAACGCTAGCTAAATCTTGGATAGAAAATCACAATTATTACTGGATATGCTAACTAGTTTCACAATCATTTCTATAAATTAAGAGCTGTGTATAGGAAATACTGATGCTGTAGACTGACGCTGCTACGGAAGCAGTACGCATGCGCCAAACGCCAGCGACCGACATCTGTTTAGCGTGAAGAATTCTCTTTCGAATGCAGGGCCCCTCTCTTCTGTAAGCAAATCCGTATAGTCGTAACCTTCTTTCATATTACAATTATTTTTTGTTTCACCGGAAAAATGATAAGCTTAACAATAGAGCAACGAATTGTGAAATTTCTCATGAAATTCAAAAACAGCGCTACTGAAACTTTTAACTTAATGTTAGAAGTATATACAAAAGAAAATTTATCGCGTGTGCGTGTTTTTGAGTGGTTTAACCGTTTTAAAGATGGCAGAGAAGACGTCGAATATATTCAAGCCCGGGACGTCCTTCCCTGTCAAAAAAGGATAAAAATATCGAACGTCTGTACATATTAATCGCTGTAAATAAGAATAAATAACTTCGAATAAACCGAAGTACTCGTCATTGTGAATACCCGGACAATACATATATATATGTGTGTGTGTGTGCCTTACGTACATATATGTGTACATGTACATTTATATATATATATATATATATATATATACACTCTATAACGAAAAAAAAGGAATTGTCCGATGGAGACAAGAATTGACGGATAGGATTGATTCATTTCAGAGTTACATAGTTCCAAAGTAACGAGCTCAATAAGGTGTTAACCGACCTCTACCCTGGATGCAAGCTGCCACACGACGTGGCATAGAGTAAAAAAGCTCCTGATGGTCTTCTTCGGTATTTCTTGTCAGATTTGCTCCAATTGTCAGGTTTGGTCATCAACATTCCGTGGTATATGCAGACGTATTCCCATCATATCCCAGAGATGTTCGATTGAAGAGAGATCTGGCTGGCCAAGGAAGTGTTTGACAAGCTGTAAGACAGTTCATAGCAACACATGCCGTATGTGATCTGGCATTATTTTGCTGAAAAATAAGGCCAGAGTTATTACAAAAGGAACGGCAGCGAAAAAGGTTTCAGATTGTCTTCGACGTACCACTGTGCAGTATGTGTACCTCTAATGACGAGCAAAGGGGGCCGTCTATCAAAAGAAATGTCACCCCAAACCATAATTTCTGGGCCTATGTGGCGTGCAATAGTGAAAGTAGGATCGGCACGCTGCCCTGGTTTTTCTCCAGACACGTCTTCGATGATCGCCAGGACACAGTTGGAAGCGGGATTCGTCGCCAAACACTATGCGTCCGCAGTCAACATCATTCCAATCTCATCTAAGTACCACAGTAATCTGGCTCGACAGCGTGCAGACGTGATTGGTAGGTGGCGTAGTGGTCGGTAGGAGCGTAGATTTCACTTTATAAGCCGTCTTTGAATACTCATGGGGGATTCTCATACGCAAGTCACACGCATGATAATTGATAACTAAGAATCAGACACTGTGACAGCTGATCTGACAATCACTCTGCCCTCTCGATCGGCTGTGGCACTAGGTCGACCGCTACCATCATGACGCTAAAATCTGCCATTGTCCACCTATTCTTGCCAGCATCTTCTAATCACCGCATCGCTTCGACCCATATGACGAGCGATTCTCCGATTTTCCCAACCTGCCTCTTTCAATCCAATGATACGACCACTTTTAAACTCTGACTGTTGTTCGTAATGAGCTCGAAACATGCGGTGACGCATTTTTTCAGTCATCGAAAGGTATCCTAAATCGTAATACAACAGAAAATCTGACTTTCAAGTTGAGTATCGCATCTTATATACACATGCTGAGTGCGCGGTTCTGGTGCGCTGTAGCTCTCACTATTCATTCTTTGGAAACCAAATTGTAATCATTTTCATGTTGGGTCCGAATGTCTTCGCATACGAAATTTCATTACAATCGGGCAGCTCTTTCTTATATATATATATATATATATATATATATATATATATATATATATATAAAACCCAGAGTAGTTTTTCTGAACATACATGCTTCGAATTGTTCTTCATTTGTGAAACATTTCAATAAGTTGTAAAAATAAGAAAAATTCCAAAAAAATTTTTACCGTAGACTAAAAATGTGATTTTAATATATAATAATTATTTATGTCGCTTAGAGTTTTGCTGGCATGGAATATGTACCGTGAAATACAGTTGCAATCTAACGAAGTTTTGATAAAAAAAATATTATATTTCTTAATTAAAAAATGCACCGGATTATTGAAAACTAATTCGATTATAATAACTTCCTTTGCTAAGGATAGATCACTGTTTATACATTTTTTTTCAGTTCTCAAAATCATTTTAATAAATTTATGACTGGGATTCAATTTATTAAAATGAGTGAAAATGTGTAATAGACATAGATGATGGAGTAGGAATTCCTACTCGAAAATTTATTCTAACATTTTAATACTTAAAAGCGAGGCATAAATTTGTCTAGACACAGTTATAGAATTACATATAACGACTAATATTATGCGTAATCTTAGTCTTTACTTTTAAAATGTTATATTCATCACCCAGCTGCAATCGAAGAACTTCAAAAATTATTTAAAAAAGTTATCTTTTATACGTAGAGCGAAATGTTTGCGAAAGCTACCTTAAAATTATCATATAAGGGTTAAAAAACATTTGCCTAGTAAGCTCAAAATAATTTTTTATTAAAGAGGTCATTTTCGATAGTTTTCGCTTCACAAATCATTAATTTTTACTAGTTTCCACCTCACTGAACTTCTAAAATAATTATTTACCAAAAAAATGGTTCAGAACGCATGATCCAAACTGAGGCAAAGACAAGTTACTCATTTTAGTTGATAAGTAGCACCATCTATTTTTCGACTAGGCGCAATCATAAGTTACCTACCGTAGTTTTTATTTGGCATTTCTTAGCCAAAAAACTTAATTCTTTGACATTGTTCTGTAATGGGAAATGAGTAATAAGCACAACAAACCTCTTGACAAAAGTAGTAATTTTCTCTAAGAAGAATCTCTGTTAAAGTCATTGTCAACTTTATTATTATTAAGAGCAGTTTGCTATTTTTCAAAAAGAAGGTATGTTATTTTTTTTTTATTTGCCCTAACAACGAATGGAAAAGTAATTGCAATGCGGATTCGCTTTCCTGTCGCGAAATAAAACGGGAGGCAACTGCTGACAAGCCACTTTAAAAGTAAGTGTTAATTTTTGTGTCAGAAGAGAATAGGGGGGGGGAGTGAATGTTCCAAAGAATTAAGAAAGATAAATCCTGAAAAGAGATAAAGATCAATTTCTGATGATAATTAGTAATTTTAGTTCACTTTGGGAAAGAACACCTACAGTTATTAACTTTAAAAGTAGAAAAAAATACATGAACGCATTAGATTTTTGCATTAGTTTAGTTAAAGGTATACTATTATTATTTGTATTACGTTCTCGTCTTTAAAAATTTTTAGAACAGAAGACTGAGAAATTAACACAAAATATCTAAATTATCAAAAACCATCATTTAAAAATAATTATCTACAAGCTGGTTTAATAATCGTAGACCGGGTAAACAAATGAAACTTAAAGAAATTTACAAAAAGCCATAAGATGATTTATAAACACATAACTAAAGCCTAGAAAGAGTTACCAGTTAAATAAAAAATACCAGTTAAAGGAATATTATTATTTTTTTCCTTGAGTTTACATATTAATATGAAGTTATAAAAAGGGCTTATGAGTATTTGAATAAATTATTAAAAATTATTAATAAAATAATGACATAATGCGCTCAATGGTAAAATAGCTTTCATAAAAATACTTATTTTAAATCATTTTAATCAATACGATATATAGGTAAGGAAATATGCATTTACTCTGTGATATTTTATCAATGTAGTTGCATTATTTAAAACAAAAATAGGTTGTAAATCCCCAAATAAATTAAAAACACACATAATCAGTTATCAAGTTATATCATTCAATTTTCCTTTAAGTAAAAGAATTATGTTAAGCGTATTATATACAATTTAGCTTTTTATTACTTTATTAGCATAGAAGTTATATCCTCACCATGATTTTAAAAGAACAGCTTATATCTATTTTTTTGAGTAATATAAATTCATAGGAAACAAAAAAATCTCCTACTTTCACAAACACATTGCTCTTAAATAATTCAGCTTAAACTTTTCCGTGAGGTGCAGTGGAACCACAAATACCAAAATTTTGTATTTATTTAGTTCGCAAGTAAAAATAGCTTGTTTTAATATTTATCATCTTCGTCCCCAACTAAAGTTATAAGAAAAGACTTTGCAGATTTTCTCTTTTTTTGACTTAATATATATATATATATTTTAATCTTGCATCTTTTGAAAGGCACAAAATTTTAAAACACGTCTCTGTTCAAAGATTACTATTAGTATATTTAATGATATTTTACTACCTATATTCAATTTGATTGTTAATTTAATTTTAATTTTGTTTTTCGTATGTTATGCATTATATTAGAAAGAAAAACAATATAATTGGCCCAGAAAAAAAGTGTTGCTTACTTGTTCTCATTCATCTTCGAAAATTTTACTTTCGAAAAGAAGCATAATATAATACTTCATAAACCTTAATCAGACCCATTTAACCTTCCGCATGACTTTCATGCGGATGCAAGATTTAATGGCTTTCATTACCTTTTCTTAATTCTTATTGTTTTTAACCGTATTATTTTTAAGTGCGACGTTGAAAACAATCAATCAATAAAAATAATAATTCACATTAAATATTGCCATGCAAAGTAAATGTAAAATGCCTTTTCGAAAAATAATTTCTCCGGAAGTTACCAATTTCAAATATTAAATAAAAAATACAATTAAAATTTATAACGCTTATGATAAAAATGAAAACGTAGGTAATCAGTTCAAAATATTTTATACGTGAAATATTTTCCTGAAATCGGCAAGAAATATATATAAGTAACGAAAATCTGTTTACTTTGGAGTGTAAATTCAAATATAATGTTCTCTGCTCTAAGAAGAGATAAAACTCTAAACTTGTAACATAATCACTAAACCCAAATTCGAATATCAGAAAGAGATAACGTTTCTTTTCTACTCTACATAAAATTCTGAAATTTCATCTCGAAGAAATTTTTACACGAGTTTTATGGTATATATCTGAGTTCTGAACAATATATTTTTCTTCAATCTGAGATAATAGTCAGTGGAGTACGATAGCAAGTTGTAATCTTGGAATTTTATGTGCTTGAATCAAATGTTTTTCAATGAGAAATTTCATAATCATACTTAAAGAAGAAAACTCTTTTGGAAGCATAGAGGAAATTTTTATTGCATTATAAAGTTATAATTTTTTTGTGGGATTTCCAGAATTTTCAATATATATATATATATATATATATATATTCTTTATAGATATGCCTTTGATGATATGTTTCATGTTAATAATTATAAAAAAATTATTCAAAAATTAAACATTAACAGTTCTATTTCATATGAGAAAATTAAATTACTAGTTATAATTGAAAAAAACTATGAACATACCACAAGGCGATCCTACAAGTAATAGTACAACTAATATATATCTGCATTTCTTTGAATATAAATTGATAGATAACCATAATTTCGAGTTATTTAAATATGCAGTTGAACTTACAGTTTTCAAATTAATTATAATGCACATATAATACTAGATTTATCCTTTTATTCTTTATATTTAAATCTGCTTAAAACTAATGTAAATTCTTTTGGAACAGACATTATAGATGTTAATTTAAAAATAGGTAATAATGGGACTATTAGCAAAAATTATAACAAGAAAAATAATAACTTTCTATTAATAAAGTGCAGTTTTCCGTAGCAATTTTAGTTTAAATATCTATAGAAATAAATTATATAATTGTTAACTGAGAAACATCAATTTTTATTTTGGCTATAAATTTAACTCAAATGATAAAAACTAAAATAATTTCTATATTACTTGTGCATTGGCTGATTACCCTATTAATTATTTAAATGGAAGTTTAAAATATAAAAATTATATATATGACTAAAAATTCTTTTTATCATTCTTATTTTGGTTGTTCACTATATGTATTTGCATACATATTATATAGTATATATATATATATATATATATATATATATATATATATATATATGTGTGTGTGTGTGTGTATATGTGTATATTTGTAAGCCACTTTATGTAGATTTGACGTGTAAGCATTTAACTAATAATATTGCATTTATTAATGTCAATAATAGTGATAGAGAGATAACTAATAGATTTAAAGCTTTGTATAAAAACAGGTTAGACGCTGAATTTGATAAAATTTTCTTATTTATTTCTAACTCTTACATTTCGCAAAATTCCTATTAAATTTGGAACTGTGATTAATGGTTTAAAAGATATTACAAAATATATTACAAAAGATATTGCAAAATATGTAACAAAAGATATTACAAAATATATTACAAAAGATATTACAAAATATATTACAAAATTTATTACAAAAGATATTACAAAATATATTACAAAAGATATTACAAAAT
>BMAW01060528.1:7298-48181 GCA_019974015.1 Nephila pilipes | reverse complement strand
AAAAACTAAATACACCCAATTCTTTTTTTTTTACTCGGTAGATACGTTCCTGAGAAAACCGTGCAAAAAAATACATGTGACATATGGTAAATTTGGGAATATGTTACACAACTTTAAAAAATCGTATAAGATGAAAAAACTCTAAATATTTTCCAAAAAAAACCGCGCAAAAAGTAATAATGCAATCCATATTACATAGTTAAAAAACAATTCATTTTTATTACAAAAAAAAATTAAAATTAACGTACAGTGAAAATTCAGTCTCTAGGTACATACAACATATAAAAATTCAAATTGATATATTAGGAATGCTGCGGTCGGGAAGTGGCAGCGTAGTTTCGAACTCTGGACCAGTGGGTCCGAAAAATATTTGATCTCTTTTTGTCATGCCTTAATTAACTAGGCCAAAAAGACGTCTAGTCGGGCTAGTTTGTAAGGCATTTTTACTTCTGGCGCTGTTGTAGAAGGGAGTCGTTACAAGGAATAAAACTATTAACCAACTTTATTCATCGCTACTTGTTAACAAGCGTACACTGGATCAAAAGTGCTATCATCAGTAGATTAGTCAGATATGTCTAGCATAATGGTCGGTTTTTATTCAAATGAAGTATTTCATTCGTTATTAACAATCATTATTGGTTTTTGTGTGTATGTGTATGTGTGAGGTTACAAAGTCTGTAATTATTGGGTTTTTTTTATCTTTTTTTTTTTTTCTCTAGTTGCTCAATTAATTCTTGATATCCTGCTACACAAAACTTATGGTAATGTTGAAATTTTAATGCACACTTTATGTCAGGATCATGAGAAAGAAAATGTTGTTCCTTCCTTTAGCAAATTTCAAGGCCTTGAGCATTAAATCAGCTGTTAATGGATGAATTTCACCTTCGACTTCGTCGTTATTGACCTCCTTATTATCATATACTGTCATAAATTCGATCAGATTGTCATCATCCGAAGGGCTTTCCAGCATGAATTCTTTGATGTCAGCCGTTCGCATGTTGTTTATTTTTCAGATCATACAGCTGATTTTTGTACTACGAAACTTTTGCTTTTGACGCATGCTGGAAATTTTTTTTTCCCAATAAACATTCAAAGCTGAAAAACGAAATGCTGTGTTCAAGTTGAAGTACAACGAAATAAAGAAGAAAATGAGTATAAAATTTGGGTATTCCCCGTAATTCCAGAATACAAAGTAAACAAGCCATGAATTAGACCAAGTCACTCACGTATGAGTGGGAATAAACCGACCGTCTTCTGAATACACTGACAAAATTAGAATTCAAAAATGTTTTTGGGATTCGTGCTAGAACAAAAAAAATTCGTGTTAAAAAGTATGTTGGTGAACCGTGCTATTTCAAAATCGTGTAAAAAAAGAGTTGGGTGTAAATAAAATATTTTATATATAGAGTTTTATTTATCCCTTGGAGTTGTTTATATAAAATAAACAACTCCAAGGAATAAATAAAACTCTTGCAGATACAAAAGCGAATATATTTGGATTAATTACCTTTATTGAACTATGCCAGAGATATATTTATAACAAAAAATTCGAGAAATTTCTCTGATTTCAAAAATTTGAAGTAACTAATATTGATATGCGAGTGAACGTGTTTATTGATCATCAAATATTTTATCTGCTAATTCAAAAGAAAGATTTCAAGGTTGGAAGAAAAGTCACTTTCCCAACTTAGATGATGCAGCAAAAGAGGATTTGTCTGATATTTCAAATATGTAGTGCCAAGGAGATCTCGTAGAAACGAAAAATGATGAGCCAATTAAAACTTTAATATTAATGAAGTGATAGCATGGCTTTGTGAGGAAACAGAGATAATCAAATTTTCAAATGTAACGAAATATACAAGAGAACTATTTATACCATTTCCACATTCATATTTAGCTGAATGCGGATTTAGTGCCATTAGCGATTTGCAGCTAACAAGATATCTGCTGGATATAACAAAATAGGAGATTTGAGATGGAAGTTAACTAAATAGGAATGTAGCAAGTAAGTTGGGCAACAAGCATCAAGCGCAAGGAGCGTAATAAATTATTATAAGAAATTAAAATAATATAAAAAAAATCTTTCTTTTAAGTTTTGTACTTGAATTTAGGTTCTCCAATATATGTTTTGAAAATTTACTTTACTGTATTTTCTCAATAATTTCCAAGTGATTTCTTCCTAAGACCTACCATTCGAGTCTCTTTAGTGAACATTTCAATTTTCGAATATTAAGATATTATGTATATGTCGGGGGGAGGGGAGAATTTTAGAAAAGTTCAAGTAGGGCTAAGCACACAAAAAAAGTTAGGAAACACTGCTTTAAGCAGACGTGTATCAAATTCCATTGTTTAATATTGTTGTTTTTCTTCCCATCTTCTTTGGGAGAAGTATCTGAAATGCCTTGCTATGTTGTTCAATGTCCAGGAAAGAAGATAAAATTCTATTTTTTTTTTTATTAAAACTTACTAAAAACTACGTGATGTGATTAAATTTAATTGGAAAGATGTGCTCTCTTGCCTGTGGTTTAGTTTAATTACTATTAAGCATATTTTGTTTACATTAACAAATTATTTATTTAATTTTTAGAATGTATTTTACATTCATACATTCGGTTAATTTTAAACAAATATTATTGCTTAAAACTAACCGTATTATATTATATATTATTATATTTCAGGTAAAAAGAGAGAAATGTTATCCATGAAAGATATATTTCAATTCCAAATTTCCAGAAACTAGTATTGAAAACTAAAAGAATTATTGATTAAAAAATTAAATTCAAAGTACAGTTATAATAGTTAAATATGTAACATATTGGGTTTAATAAACAATAACATTAAATTAAAATTCTAACAAACGATATCGTCATCGTAAACAGGGCCATACTATCCATTTGTTGACAACAACAATCAAATGGTTAGTGAGCGCCAGTTATTGCGACACTTTGCTCAGATTGGCGATTTTGGCACGATTCGAAAAAGTCTTCAACACCATTGAGTAAAGATTCCCCATGATCTATGATGAAATAGAAAAAGAAAGAAGAAGAGTGAAGATATAGGATGTATGACATATATACAGGATGAGATGTTCTTTTAATCTGTTTTATTATTATTTTTTTACCTTACTTTCGCCTCCGTAAACGGTTCTACCTTCACCCATGTTCAGTAAATCGAGTACTTGAGGTTCAGAAGTATCATTTTTTGAACATATATATAAGAAAATTTTAACAAGTGTAAGTAGATTACTCATAAATCATTAAATTTTTTTAACTTAATTTAACTTTGCAGTTAAATTAATGTTGATAATTTTATAGCTTTTTTTATTACTAAGACGAGTAGATTAAAGAGATAGGAAAGGAAAGAGAAAGATGGATAGCGAAATTTTTATGTACAGAGACTAAAAAATTACATACAATTTAACATAAACTCGGCTTGATTTATGGAGGGAGGAATGGCTCTTGAGAATGAAGGAGTTGAGTAGGTTAGGGGAGGGAGGGTTCCGTTATTATGTGCAAATAAAAGCTATGCTCTAATTTGTGGATTAGTATAATTAATAAGTTTGAAAAAGAAGCGTCTAGATAGATGGTTGATGTGGCTATTAATTTGATGGATTTCAAGATCCTTGTGTATGACAGAATTTCTTTCATACCAAGGAGAGTTGGTTATTAATTTCAGTAATTTGTTTTGCAGCATTTAGATTTTCTTAATGTGTGTAGGAGTTGCTTGGCTCCACACAGGAGAAACGTATAAAAGAATTGGTCTAATTTTTTGTTTGTAGAGCAGAATTTTACTGGGGAGAGTGAGTATAGAGTATTTACCTGTTAGTGGGATGGGGTTATGAATTTTAGCCCAGCTTTTATCAATGATGCATTGTATATGTTTACTAAAAGTTAATTTGGAGTCCAGAATAATCCTGAGATATTTGACCTCAGCATTCCATGAAATATTGGAGTTGAAGAAATTTAAGTGGGTGTCAGGGGGTGGGACGAGTACTTTTCAAAAAAATAATACCTTCGATATTGTTAGTGTTTACCATTTGTTGAAGAAACAAATATCAACGAGAAAGAAATATCGTAAATCCTCTAATTTCATAACCAAATAATTCGTTACCTTCGACAGATAATCAATTTCCCACATTTAAATATGTTATGCATAAATTTATGACATTATGAATGAATCTAGAGTACTTAAATACTCTAATTAAGATAAACGATTGTTACCGAATTTTATCCTTGATTGATTGATGGAGATGTGGGGTCATTATTCCATTTTTTTGTTCTGCCATTTCAGCAAAATAAAGTAAGCCATTGGTTTGATCGATTGATTATTAGGGATATTTAGCATTAATGCCATTAGTTTTGAAGATTATTTTTGCATTGAGAATGATTGATTAATCAGTTTAGTCGTGTAGTCGGGTCTGATGCATATTAAACCTATTTGGGGCCCATAGTCCTCCCTTTGGCATGGTGGGAAAGTTAGGAACGGGGTGCCAGGGCTTAGGTGTCGTTCTCGTCACTTGACCGAGGCTCAAAATTACGCGGTTCTTTGCCAACAGTCCTTGTGGTGCTTTTAGAGCAATGTTAATAAAACCAATGATTAATGCGGCCAAAATATACTATTTATATGTTAAGATATCAATAGGAATATGTCTGAAAGAGAAAATTTTCAAAGAAAAATTGCCTTAACGTAGACAAGAGAGTCTTGAAAATATTCCTTGTAATATTTTAAAGAATTTGCAATAGTGGAACCAGAAAAGGACTTTACTCTCATCAAAATCAGTTTTAGGAACTTTAATCATATTCCTTTACGTCTGTGAAAAATGGTCCAGCTTTCCCTTCATATATTCTCCTAGAAAGTATTTAATTTCACAACTGTTTCTTTTATATGACATGTTTTTATAAGCAGGTATTAATTTGTTTAATTACACAGAAATACTAAATTAGTTTATTTTTTGAAAGCAATTGAAATGTGTGTAAAATATTTCCGTGATTTCTGAGAAGTAAACATTTCTCTTTCTAATCCTATCATAGTCAAACCGAAACTTCTTTAATAATATATTCAAATAAAGCTGTAGTATTCGCAGTAAGATTTGAAAGAATTCAAATGTGGTCGTTTTTACAAACAAGAAATTACTGTGTGTGTTTTACGAGAAATGTAACTAATTGAAGAATTTGTTTCAATTCTGATGCAACTGGTAAGTTTTACGTATGTCATATCTGTAACATGGATTTCAAATCGAAAATGGGTTTTCATCATTACATTTAACGATTCACGTGCAAATAAATCTTCTTAACAATGAACGTTGGAAAAATTTATTGTTCATTTCAGATTTGAGGTATATTAAGCATATTACTCTATAAATTCATTAATCTGAATTTTTCCAAAAGGTATATTCCTTCTTGGGGAAAAGAAGGAATATACCTTTTCCTTCAAACGAAATTCATTCGTGCAATATGTGCAATAAAACTTTTTTTTTGGAAACAATTTATTAAATGACTTCAATGTGTTCATGCAGTGGAGTGATTATACTCTTGCAAAATATGCAACAAATCATAATCAAATGTTTAAATTAAAATGCCATTTACATTTTTCTGCACAACTGAGAAACTGTTCATGACATGAATGTAACATAACCTTTTCTCAATGCAGTTTTTTTACGTCACAGTTACATACACATACATCTGAAAAACCTCATGTATGGGAATTTTGCAAAGAGCGTTTCTCACATAATGTTATTTTAAAAACACATTTGGATATTTATACCAATGATACATGTTATTTTTTGTCATATATCCTATGTGTTGTTTTCTACAAATGGTGTTATAAACTTCAATTTGGAGGAAACAATTTGCAGGAATATTTCCCAAATGGAAGTATAAGACACATTTGCATATTCATACCAAAAGAACCCCTCATGTTTGGAAAATTTGTATTAATGTTGTCTCTTAAAGGGTGAAAATACTGCTTACCAACTTTCTTGGCACAGTTTTTAAAATTGCATCACTTAAGTTCCATTATTATTTTCAAAAATTTAGACTTGTTTACTTCCACAGAAATTATAAATAACTATTGGACTGTTTCTGCTTTTATGCCACTTTCTGGTAAACTAAACTATATTTCACTTTATTACAACTACATATTCCCTTAAAATTAATCCACCTGTTGAGTAAAACACATCAAAATGAATTTTAAATATGTTCTCTAGTGTTCTACAAGTATGAAAAACATGGCAGGCTTTTCAGAATTAGCAGGAATTTTAATAGTTAGACTAGCTGGATACTTTGATTCTATGGTTGTCTCATATCATCTAAATTTCCTTCTGTAGCTTTTCAAAATAAATGTTAAAAAAAAAATTCTGAAATGAGACTTATTACAAATAGTAATTTTTTCAAAAGAACTTCTCAATCACTAAAAAAGAACTTAATATTTAAAACACAGTAGCTTGCCTTAAAATGATAAATTAGAATTCAATAAAGTTGTAAATGCAAGAATACAAGAAAAAAATATTGCCAACATATTTTGAGGGGGGACCACTGAATGTTTAAAAAGCTTCATCACTTCCATGAAAATTGATGCAACAATTTCAACGACGACTCAGAGTTGAGAGCTGTTACCAAGCACATCAAATAAATCTCTCTTTAAGATTAACTTTTTTTTCTAGCAACACCATTTATACGGAAAAACGTGAAAAATATCACACAAGAAATGCACATTAAAGTGAGATGTTCACATTCATTTCTTAACTGGCTAAAATTCCAGATTTTAGATACAGGCACAAAGAATATAATTCTTTGATTGCTGGGGGAAACATTTTGAATTCTGAACTTGTGTCATTATCTCTAAAACAATGTCACAAGAGAATCGGACATTTTAAGGTTGCCATGCATAACAGCCAATTTTAACCAGAAATTCAGGGATTGTTACATTTGGTGATTTATGAGCAACAATTTTTTATTTGCAAAGGGTGTGTGCCAAACAGCATTCCCATCTCCTCAAAGTTATGCTTTAAAAACTCGTTTTTAATTTATCTCGATGAAAAGTCATGTGTTTGTGAAATATGCTATAAAGCTTTCTTTCAAACTATTCACTTAAAACAGTATTTATGCTACAGAAAAGCTTAAATGTTTGAAATTAGCTAGTAATAATTTTCTCAAAATATTCATTTTGAAAGACATACTGTGGAAAAACTGTGTCATACTGTTGAAAAACTTTACATTTGTCAATTTTTGCAATAAGGCTTTCTCACTTAGAGGATCTTAAAAATTCTTATGTATGTTCTTTCTAAGAAAGACCTTAAATTTGTGATTGCAAAATCCTATTTTAGCTTCCTGCCTGGCTTGATTTCCAAAATTGTGTGAAACATGCGATTTTTAAATTTGGAAGTCGTTGTAACAGGAAACAAGATGGAGTTATCTTGGAGCAATTATTTCCTAAACATTGCAGTCATTAAAAATACATCTAAAAATGAGTTGCACAAAATATTTTGAAAAGCACTAAAAAAAGATTGTTGAAAATTCACTGACTTTAAATAGATGATTGTGAGGCTCTTTCAACAAGGTAAAGATGAAACTGATATTCTGTCGTGGAAGTTTGATTTTGTAATAGACACTTGGGTGCCATCTACTCTATTTTAAAAAAATCTTGTTATAGTCTAAATTTTGTTTTCATATCAGGAGTAATATCTCAAATGGTCTTTTTATGTCAATTCTTTCTCCTTTCAACAACACATTTTGAACTTTCGGCTCAGTTTTTTTGGTGAAACTGATATTCTGCCTAGGCAGTGTGATTTTGTAATGAATGTTTGACTGCCAACCACATTTATCTATAAAATCTTGTGATATTCTTTTTTTCAAATCAGGAATAATTTCTTTTAATACTCATTTCAAGATTATTTTCCCTCTTTTTGAAGAAACTATTCTAACTTTTGGCATAACCACTCGGACGTAAATTTTTTAAGAAAATCAAACTTCAAGATTTTCAGTACTCAGCTAAGGAATCCAACTGGTTAAAGATGTGCACCTTTTACTGGTGGTTTACTGGAAAATGATAACCAAAAGAAAAATTACCAGCTTGGTGATTAAAAAAAATTTGCGGCCAAACAAGAAACTAAAATGGGATCCAACCCTTGTGAAACTTGCAAAAAGTTCTTACTCTCACAGTTCTAGCCTGAAACATATTTTATTTAAAACAAGAATAATTGCACTTTCAACGTAGAAATTCTATAAATTTAGAAAGAAAAAAAATACTAGGTATTTTATGTTAGTCCTCGTCTTACGTATATCAGTATGCTGGACAAAATTTATTTTTTATCTTCGATATTTCAAAAGGAAATTAAAACTTTATGTGTTTATATTTCTTGCATTGATTTCCTTTTTATGTATACCTTTTAAATTATAATCAAGTTAATATAGAGAAAACGAGGTGCATAAGATGCATTTAGTCTCATTCTATGCTTGTCTTTTACCGCATCATTTTGAAGAAAAATTTTACATGTTTGTGGTATATTTATTTTACTTTTTTGTAGTCTTTATATTTCATTATGTTCAACCAAATAAATATATGTAGAAACTCTTTAAAAGCATGAAGTTTCATTGTATGTTTCTCTTTTATGTTATCAGTTAAAAAATTTGGTACTTGTCTGTTATAGCGGCGCCCATCAAATTACGATTACGCCAAGTCATTACCAAACTCATGAAGCTTATCTTTTGATACAACTTTCTTGGCAATATTTCTTAGTTGCTTGTCAATTAATCCTCGGGCACCGCTATAATAGACAAGTACCAAAAATTTTCATTGATATTTTTTCCTAATTTCTTAAAAATCCTTTAAAGAAGAAAAATATTTTGGAAATTTCCATGAAGATTTTTAATGAATAATATCATATTATAAAATAAATGATACTTTGAATTATGTGTGTTGAAGTGCGACTAAGATCTTAATGGAATTTGAATTTTGGGTTAAATAATGTTTTAACTGCTGCTTATTAAGTATTATGTATTATATTCATTATAATAGAGATAACTTCCTCTGACATATTATGAAATTTATTAAATCTTTTTTATGACTTATTGTTTTAAAATTTGAATAATTATGCAGTTTGTTTTGAATTATGCTGTTTTCAATTTCGTGCATAATTGCACATTGCTTTTAGTTGAAAAATAAATTTAAGTGTAAAAATTATGAATTTGTCACCTCATGCATTTCTGAGAGTGCAAAATTATTCTTAGTGTATCAAAATATGTGGATTTTTCTATAGTTAATGTTTCAGACATTACAAATTTTTAATTTTTATTTTATTTTATCATATACTAGCTTTAACAGTGTTTTGTAGTTTGGGTTCAAAAAGTAAAATATTTTAGATGATACAATAAAAAATGAATTTAAATTTTTATTATGAGAAAAAGTATTTAAAATATGAAATGTTGGGATTTTTAAGCTGGGGGGAGGGAATATAAATGCATAAATTTTAAGAAATACAATCATCTTGGAAGAGTTACTATCGAAATAAGTATTATATTTAATACATTTAACAAAATCAACTGAGAGAGAAAATATATGTAAACGATATTTTAAGTGATTTAAAAGAGTGAGATAATGATTTTAAATACATTTCGATTTTAGAATCTGTAGTAATTTAAAATATTTTTACACATATAGTGATGAAAGGATTTGAAAGAAAACAGTGCTTAGAATTATTAAAAAGCAACATGTTTACACTAAATTTTAGCGAATAGTTTGAAATAAGAATCATTACTAAAAAAGTTTGTCTTTCCTGTAATTTTGTCGCAGCGCAGAAACTTTTACTAGTACAGTGAATAAGTTGTTTTCTAAAATTCAATATCTTCGTAATTGAAAATGATCTAGATTTAAAGTAGTTTGGGAAAATAATCTGTGTTGTTTCTTGTTTAAATAAAATAATGTAGGAAACTTAGATTAGTGAATATGCAGTTGGAAAGTTGCATTAATGATATATTGCTTAAAAATATCTAACTTTATTATGGTAATTGATATAAATTTGTTTAATTAATTAAAATGCAATTTTAGAAAGAAATCTGGCTAAAATTGTTATAAAATTATCAGTTGCTTAAGCATCATTTCATGCATTCTTAAAACAAAGCACAATGTCACTTTCACAATTCTTATTGCAACTTGACAAAATTCATAACATTGGTAATAGCTCAAAACTTGTAAATTATGATATTTTCATGCAATAGAAGCCATCTTCTTTTCGGGGTCATGGGTTTCTCATTCAGAAATTATTCTAAATTTCAACTTAAAGACTTCAAATTTAAGGGGTTTTAAAAAAAATTGCTATATTTTATAACGTTTAATGTATGCATTGCATTTGCACTCTAACCAGTTTATAAATGATTTTTTTTTCCAATCCTAAAAATATGAAAAAACCATAATTTTATATTTTATTCTGAGTGCTTGATTGTAAACTTAGACATGTTTTCAATATGATTGTCAATATGTTTTCAATATGTTTTCAAATATTGATTGGAAATATTTGATATATTACTACTATAAATTTACGTAAATGTGACCTTAGTGCAAGTGATGGTGAAGTTTAATGGTGCTAGAGAGCGCGCCAAATATGGCTATTTTGCTCCAAACAAGGTGTATCCGTGACCTAGACCAAAGGTCTTCAACCTGGTTTCCGCGGAATCCTAGGGTTCCCTGTAACTTTGATAGGGGTACCACAAGAGATCACTATTTGCTTAATCAAAGCGCAAAATATTACAATTTTATTTTTAATAAAATTTCGAATTCTCAAAGGCAGTCCGCTTCTAAAAATAAATATTTTATGAATAAAATAAAATCTTAAATTTCGTAAAAGTCACGCGCTTCAAATACATTAATGGAGGCGCATTAGGTCACATATTAGTCTCCATTCTTTGGCTTAAGTGAAGAATCGTCCACTTATTTTCAAGGTATGAAGTAAAATTGATGCCTCTCTTTTAAAATTGAAATGTTGAGCATATTGCATTTTGAAAGATAATAATTAATACTTTCCATATTTGAATAATAATTTAGTAGACGGTAACGCTTATCCCGATAAAAAACATAAAAATCGGCTTGGTGCAACATTAATTAGATCTACAAAAAACATTTCTTGAATATTTCCCTGTTCAAAAAAATTATCTTGGATCCAAAATTCGTGTGAAGACTGTGATACCTCCGAACTTCAAATAAAGTAAGAGTACAACAAATTGATAAATCGACCGACACTCAGTTGGAACGAAAATTTAATCAATGTAATATTTCGCATTTTTGGATTGACATTTAAAAAGAATATCCTGAAATTGCCAAAAGAGTAGTGAAACATCTAATGTCATTTGTTTTAACAATTGATGCGAAAAATCTTTCTTTTTGTATGCTGCGACAAAAACAAAATACAGAAGCAGATCGGATGCTGAAGAGGCCATTAGGTTGCAGATTTCAAAAATTATTCCAGACGTAAAAATACTTCGAAATAAAAAAAAAAATAATAATTACGGCCAAGTTGATTAAAATTTTCTTTTTTTTATGAATTTATTATGTTTTAAATTATTGTTGATTTGGTTTATTATTCAAAGAATATATTTTAGACCCCCCCCCAAAAAAAAAAAAAAAAAAAAAAAACACGTTAGCTACCTTACCATTCATTATCTTATAAAGGCGTTTCTGTTGTGATAAAATAGGGATGCAATAATAATTTTTTAAATTTGAGTAGGATAAAGCTTTGATATCCTATTTTCTCTTCTCTTTGATCAAGGGTTTCTTCAAGAAAATGGTAAACTCTAAGGGTTCCCCAAGGTTTAAAAGGTTGAATACCACTAGTCTAGACGTTTGAAAAAAATGGATATATATATATATATATATATATATAATTGGTTGATAAGAAGGAGGATCGAAAATAGAGAAGGTAACTAGGATATCCCCCCGGGGGAGGAGCTCTATTGTTTACCAAAGACAGTAAATTCCATGCGAAAGGAAAAAATGACTCTGATAATAATGAATAGTAATATGACTATTCTGATAATAGTTAATAATTAGATAGTAATAGATATTAATATCATGTCTGTGCTTACCTGAAGGAGGCAAGATTCTGAGGGCCAAACATATGTTTATGTTTTAAATGAAAGTTATTCAAATGTCATATAGTCAGTCCACTTCTTAATAATTAATTTTTTAATCTTTGTTTTGTTTTTGTGGTGAAGCTCAGTTATCCAACTGAACTCCACCACAAAAGCAAAACAAAAGAAATTAATTTAAAGATGAGTAAAAAGTACCATTGTTTTTTTTTGAAAACAGGCTTTTTTTTTTAAATAAAGTATTTTACATTTATTGTTTACTAAACAAAAGAGCATGGTAAAAATTGTATCAGTTTGTTTTTTTTTTTTTTGGCAAGGAAGTATAAAATTTAAAATAAATTATTAAAGAATAAAACAAAACTGAAAAAAAATTCAAAAAATTGTTTTAAAATGGGTGATTTATATTGAAAATAACAAGGAACCATTAAAAAATTTTAAATTAAGATGCCGGCATTCCTTTTTTGGAATTTTTTTTTCCATTTAAAAAAAGCCCCATCTTGGAGCTGTAGGAGGAATGAATTTCCAGGAAATTGATGAAAAGGATGCTGTCAATCTTTCCAGATTAATATTCTTCAGAGCGTTTACAGTTCCGACGAAATTCGTTCCATTATCCGAGTAGATAATAGACGGAAGTCCTCTGCGTAATATAAACCTTTTCAGAGCTAGTATGAAATTATCTGTTGAAAGATATATCAATAGTTTTAAATGTACCGCTCTATAAACCGCACACGTAAAAATTACGATCCACACCTTCTTGTTTTCTCTTAATATTAAACGGCCCTCAACATTCACATGGACATTCAAAATGGAAGCGTTTTTCACTCAATCTTCTGGTAGTGTTTCTTTTGGTTTTCTGGCGGTAATCGTTCACAAAATATGCAGGGTTTGATTAATTTAAAAAAAGAGGTATTAATCGAGTAAAATTGTATGTGGTCTATGAAGTTGTGGATTATTTCTGAGTGTATTTTTCAATGACTTGAATTGTTCTATTGGTGGATGTATCAATTTTGTAGAAGAATTTTCTGGATAATTTCTTGATTAAGATTTTGAGGGATTTTCTGATATCAATATTTCTGATGTACCGTTTGGCTTTTACTATTATTCGTAGGGCTACAGTTTATGACTTTTCGAGCAGATCGAGGGTGATGTCTGCGCAGTGGATCTAGACTGGACAAGCATATGTCAGGATGGATGTTATTATCAGAGTGTATATATATATATAGTGTTTACTATATGGAGGAGTTAGTGGACAGTGCTGTACTTATGTGTGAAACTGCATTGGGAATCAGGGAGAATATTATTTTGATTAGCATGATCCAGGATTCTCTGAAAGATATTTCTTTCAAAAATATTGGAGCCCAAAGTCCTCCCGTTGGTGTGGTGTGGATGTTAGGAGAGGGGGGTGCCAGCTCAGGTGTCGTCCTCGTCACTTGACCGTGGTTCAAAATTACGAGGTCCGTCGCCAATAGCCCTCGTGTTGCTTCTAGTGCGACGTTAATAAAAACTAAACTAAATCAAAAATATTGGATATTGAATTGAAAAGGTTAATAGGGAGTGTCAAGAAACAATTGATTATCTCTCTTTTAGTTCAGAATAAGTATATAATTACTCATTAAGAATATCAAAATTTGACTTACTTTTTCTGTCATTCCAGGGAGCTGATGCAATAAATCCCTTTTTAGCTGTAACAAAACTGCTTTAGTTTTAATCATCCACTCAAATAAAGCTCTTCACTCCTTTGTAAAAAATATTATGTATTAACATCAATTTAAGTACAACAACACAGATGCACATTACACTACAAGACACAATACAGGTTACATAGGAGAGCAAAAAACGTTCTCTTATTAAAGTTCGTTTTATTTTTTCGCTGCTCACTCCAATCAACAGCGTCTTCTGGCGGAAGTCACATGGTATATGCTGGAAAAGTATCCAGTTCCGAACACTCTCTCCCCTTTGAGTTTCGAGGCACATAGAGCCGAAACTCAACACTTTATGTTCTGTATCGAGATAGGGTTCGAACTATGCGTCCAGCTTTGGTAGTAGCAGGAGTAGAGTCAGAGTCAGGAATGTCTAATATTTCTGGATGATCTTCAGGAGTATCTGGAACTTTGTCCTCATTGGTGACGTTTTCTTCATCCAGTTTTAAGGGACATTCTCTCCATCCAATTTTAAGGAACATAGTTTTTTAATGAGTCTGATCACATCTCCCGATTTAGTTTTGATCTTAGCTCTTCTGATTATTCCATCTTTACTTGAAAAGACTGATAGTATTCTTCCCAAGGGTATTCCAATAAATTCTTTTGATATTATCATTCCAGATTAAAACAATGTCCCCAATTTTAGGAATGAACATTTGTTTTCGGATTTTTGATCTTTGATGTAACTGACCCAAATATTCGTTTCGAAATCAGGCTCGTATGTCTGACATCAATCTTTTTTCTATACACTAGATGCTTGTTCAGTTCTGTCTTATAAGTTGATTTTATTTTATCCAAATCCATCGTATTGCTATTACGTATTTCCTTTAAAAATAAATCAGGTGATAGTGGGCATAAATCGTCTGGATCGTTACTAACATATGTTAAAGATCTAGAATTTAGTTGGCTTTCACAGTCACATAAAAAAAAACTGTTTCGATTTCTTGATAGTTCAAGGAAGTGCGACCTAAGACCCTTCTCTATAACTCTTCTCATGAAATTTAAAATAAAGCTTCATAAATTCTAAGTTGAATTTTTTTAATAATAAAAATGGCTTTGTGGTGCACAGTATTAGTTTTAACAAATTCTTTGTGTCAAATTTCATGCTCATATTTCTCGTATATTTCCGTTATGCCATCGACAAAATCGGAGCTTTTTTCCCCATCTGAACATGCGCAGTGAAGGCAAATTTATTTAAAACTTAAATTTTAAAAAAAATAATAATAACTCAAATTTCGAAAAAATTGGCACCGTGGGGCACACTATAAATATTCTACGATTCATTGTACCAAATTTCATGGTATTGTGTCTTCTAATCTTTCTGCTACGCTATAAAAAAAAATTGTAAATTCTTCCTTTTATTACTATCGATTATTTATCTGTTTCCATTAAGATTTTCCTAACTTTTAATCGAATAAACGAAATTCTCTGAACGTATTATTCATTATTTTGTGTTTCTGGAGACGGCATATTGTAAATAATTCGAGATAAAAACCAACGTTTTTAAAAACAACGTTTTTATATAGTGGCAAAATTTATTAAGAAAGATTATTGAAATATTAGTTAAAACTGGTCGCAAATATCTAAATATTGCATTGTTAGGCAAGTAAGAACGGTTCCCGAAATTTCAGAACTCTAGCTTGATGGGAAGTTGGTTAATTTAACGATAGAAAATTTGATGACACACACACAGAAACACGAACCAAGTGAAATACATAAAAACGTTAAAAGTAACTAAAATTAATTAATTAATTCGGTAAATTAAATGGGTGGAATGCAGTTTAACCCAATCACTCTTGACGACAAGAATTATTTGGCAGTATTTTGCCAAATGTGGCTACCCTGGTCCGTTTTACGGACTTAACGTTCAGCCAAACAAAAAAATCGCCAAGTTTGATGCCAATTTTTGAAATCGCGCCAAGTGGTTGGGATAAACTGCATTATTGAAGAAAATACTAGCTAAAACTTGTCGCAAATGTCCAAATATCGTATTGTTAGGCTAGTGAGAACGTTTCCCAAGGTTTCAGATTTCTAGCTTGATGGGAAGTTGGTTAAATTAACGATCGAAAATTTGATGACACACACACACACACCAAGTGAAATTCAGAAAAACGTTTTAAAAAATAGATGAGTTTCGCGAATCTGTCGGCGTGTAGTACGACAATTATGAACTTTTTGTAAAGGCTCTGGCGACGTCCTCGCATATTATTGGCTCCAATTTGCATGTATGAAACCAATAGTCCACTTCTTTCTTTAATTTCATGGTTTAAGGAGAGTTGATTGCAGGACTTAGAGTTTTCACGTTTTCTTCATGGAGCGATAGCTTATGATCATGGTCGCAAATTTACGACCAGCGTTGTTACATCGAGTCGTGATTTCGAATCCTGTTGTAACTAAAGCTGCGTTGTATAGTGGGTCGATGTATATACTGTCGATACTGTAATTTATATATTGTCGATGCTCCAAGTCCCCTTGTTGGCTTGGTGTGAAAGTTGGGAAAGAGAGGTGCCAACTCGAGTATCTTACTCGTCTCGCGATCGATGTTTAAAATATCGAAGACTATCGCCGATAGCCCTTGTGTTGGTTCCAATTGCAACGTTTATAAGCTTTCATTCTCCGTGTTCATTCTATCTCTTGATACGTGGTTCCCACGATCATGGAAGAGTGAATTTTAATTTGGAATGATCCCTCTGAATTCACAATTGAAATACCTGTTGAGGGTCATTGTACATTCAAAGTTCATGAATTTATAGGCCCATTCGGGAGAAACGAGCGCTTTCTTTCTCCTCTTGGCGAACCTGTACTCCTCTTGGCGACACATTTCAATAAGAAGTTCGTCTAGAATTGGCACTAGCATTCACATGAATTCAACAGGCCCCGAAACGATATCATTAGACTCTCGTCATACAGATTTCATGACTTACATACATTTATACAATATGCAGAGCTATTCACCAATATCTTTGTCTAGATACCCCTTACCAAGTATGCCAGTCTGAATTATGTAACCATTAACTTTAATTCTATCTGTTTTAAATATTTTCCATGAATACACCAAATTTATGGTCTTCACATTGAGTAATTGTTATTCTATTTTCATCTGTGGTCGGAATTTCTTCTCTCCCACTATAAGATTCATTTTGCCTCGTTTATCTTTTAAATTCATAGTTTTAAACTAATCAATAAACTAGAGAGACGGTGTTCCGGATCGCTCTTTTGGTAAAAGTGTCTGAATTGCTTTCCTGCCTGATTGCCAAGTGCTATTTTTTAAACTAGTCTATAGATAATAATCTCCCAGTGTCTCCATCAATCAAACAGATATTCTATAAAGTGCGGGGTTATAGTTTATACTAAGAATTCATGATACTTGTGAAAGAGAAATAAAATTTTTAAAGTCATTTGTAGTGCTAAAATGCACGTGATATGATTAAATTTAATAGGAAAGATTTCCTTGCTTGTGATTTAAGTTTAATTATTAGGAATGTTTTGCTATTATTTATAAATAATTCGCTAGTTTTACTAGATGTCTTATATATATATATATATAGAGAGAGAGAGAGAGAGGTTATATATAACACATCAATCAATAACTCCCGAGACTAACATTGAAAACAACATTTTTTTTGCAAAATTTTTTTTTATTCATCAACATAACACCTTTTGTTAATCACCTTTTAGGGTGATACAATCGTTCCAACGCTTTTCCAAATCTTTTTTTTTTTTTTCGCAAGATATCTTTTTTGTTGCGAGTAAATAGCGATAAACAGCTTTCTGAATCATCGACTCGTTGCTGTTTTTGTTCCATCGAAAGCAATCGCGGCACCCACTTGGAAAAAACCTTTTTCATGAAGGATAGTAAATACACTTCCATATGATATCTGTGTCATCTCAGCAATCTCACGGAGCTTCACTTTACGATCTTTCATTATAATTTTTGTCACTTCACTCACATTTTCCGGTGTAACGGCTTCCACAGGTCTACCCGAGCGTTCCGCGTCATTTGTGTCGGTACGACCACGTTTAAACTCGGCAAACCACCGACAAATCGTTGCTTTTGATGGACAAGTCCGGGTAACATTTTTCAATCCATTGTTTCGCTTGCACGGTGTTTTTACCCATTGAAAAACAATGTTTTATCAGAACACGAAACTCGATTTTTTCCATTTTTTAAACAAACTACAAAACGACTTTACTCCAACCTCGATAACTCAGCTGTTTCTGGTCCGATCGACTTAAAATTTTGACACGTTTCAAGCAAAGGTTAGTACTCTAGAAAGACCTGGTTACTGGTTTACTACGAGCGCCATCTCTGGGTTAGTCTCGGGAGTTATTGATTGATGTGTTATATAGATAGATATATAACCATGTAAAAATATTCATATTTTTTTTTTTTGTTTCAGGTATGAAAAAGAGGAAAATCATTGAGAAGTATATCGTTATTCCAGATTCATAATTAATGCCAATAGATCACCAAATTGTTGCTGTTTTAATGAGATAAGTGGTTGAAAGATGAACATTCATAGTAACAAAAATTAAATTACATTTGTTATAAAGACATAACAAATTCATGTTCTGGTTCAGCGTATACACATGACATCTCATAGATATATTTTCCATTATGTTCATTAGGATGAATCTAACCTAAATTCTTTCATTTCCTTACAAAAGAAAGTATCCGAAATATTTAGAAACTTCCTGAAATATAAGTAGTAATGCGGCTATTTCTAATCATGCATTTTTAACATGTGTTCGCGAGCCACTGGCTTTGCAGATTGTTTCAGTTAGGAGATAAAAATGATCATGTTGACTACCTCAATTTATTCCTTGTAAAATATACGGCAAATTACAATGAAAAGGAGATAGCATATTTGTGCCTTTTTTTTTATTCTCATCTATTAGTCTTAAATGACATTCCTCAGGATCTTAAGAAAAATTGCTCAGCACACCTTTTAAATTTCTAAGTACGTTCGCACTACAGCTCTTGTGTAGAATTTCTCTTTTGAATTTCTACAAATATTTTCGCTTCAAGGAACTAGAAATTCCATCCTTGTTTTCGCGAACAATTATTTATTGAAGAATTCATACGATTTTTGGTTCAAATGGATGCAACTGAATAGTTTTACATGTGTCATATCTGTAGTAAAGAATTCAAATCGAACATGTCTTTTCATTAGTGTTCAGTGCTTTTCGCGGAAGTAAAGCATCTTCGATAACAAAGTGGTAGTAATTTAATTGGGCTAGACAGATTAAATTCATAGTTATTTAATCATACTGGACAAAATATTCATGAATGTGAATTAGACCAAGAGGCTTTTTTCTTTCTAGAGACACACAACTGGGAAAAACCTTTTTAATATATTAAAACCAAGAAAACATTCATTCTCGCAAAGTATGAAACAATGTTTGAAACAACATCAAAGTATCCATGAAGAGGAGAAATTATATTCTTGAATGTAATTTGCAACAAATACTTTTTCAAAATGTCCGATTTAAACTTATATTTACGCAATCATACGAAAGAGAAACCCTATTCATGTTACTTATGTAACAAGACTTTCTCTCAATACTCTGGTTTATCTACACATTTACGTAGGCACACTCAAGGAAAGCCTCATGCTTGCGAAATTTGCAACAAGTGTTTCTTTAATGGTGGGGATTTGAAAAAACATCTACAAGTCCATACCAATGAAAAGTCTTATGTATGTGAAGTATGTAATAAGGCTTTTCCTCGTAAGGGGTCTTTAAAAGGACATTTGCGCGTTCATACCAACGAAAAACCTTATGTTTGTGAAGTATGTAAGAATTCCTTCTCGCGTAATGGAGATTTAAAAAGACATTTGCGAACTCATACGAAAGAAAAGCCTTATGTTTGTGAAATATGCAATAAGGCTTTTTCATGTAGTGGGAATTTATTGAAACATTTGCGTATTCATACCAATGAAAAGCCTTATGTTTGTGAAATATGCAATAAGGCTTGTAGATGTAGTGGGAATTTATTAAAGCATTTGCGTATTCATACCAACGAGGATCCTTATGTTTGTGAAATATGTAATAAGACCTACTCACGTAATGAGGACTTAAAAAAACATTTGCGAGTTCATACCAGTGTAGAAACGCATATTTGTAAAGTATGTATGAAGACTTTCTCGTGTATTGATAATTTAAAGAAACATTTGTACATACACAACGAAAAGCCTTATGTTTGCGAAATTTGCCACAAAACTTTCTCTGTCAGTGGTTCATTAAAAAAACATTTACTCATTCATTCTAACGAAAAGCCTTATGTTTGTGAAGTGTGTAAGAAGGCCTTCTCGCGTAATGGGGATTTAAAAAGGCATTTGCGAATTCATACGAATGAAAGGCCTTATGTTTGTGAAATATGCAATAAGACATTTTCATGTAGTGGGGGTTTATTAAAACATTTGCGTATTGTTCACAACAATGAAAAGCCTTATATTTGTGAAATATGCTCTAAGACTTTTTCGTGTAGTGGGAATTTGTTAAAACATTTGCGTGTTCATAGCAGCGAAAATCCTTATGTTTGTGAAATTTGCACAAACTCTTATTCTGATATTGGTTCATTGAACAAACATTTACGTATTCATGCTAACGAAAATCCTTAGGTTTGTGAAAATAACACACGATGAATCCTTCTCTCAAAATGGTAGCATGTAAATTAATTTCCTTGTTGATACTTACGAGAAACCGTATATTTTGTGAAATTTGATTTACGGCTCTCTCATGCGATAGAAATTTTAAAAGGTCGCATTCGCATTCATGCTAAGGAAAGTCCCTATTAGTTGTGAAATTTGAAAGAAAAAAAAAATCTTATCTCTCGTAATCCTAAATTGAAAAATCATTTACTTGGCCATCAAAAAAGAATAGCCGCGTTCTAGTTTAAGAATTTCAGCTAACAGTGTTTTTCAACTCCGTGTGTGTTTTTATTGACTTATGCCGTCAGAGTGGAATTTATCTTTGAATTTGAATTTTCAATACAAAATTATTTTTTTAAATTATACTTTAGACAACAATTACTCTATGTGACCCCAAATTAAATTATACCCATTTTTCATTTCACGGATATTGTATTGTTTTATGCAAATTTCTGTATTCTAAATTTCGTATATTATTGTAATTTCCTGTTCCAATATAATGTATATATTTCATTGAAGTATAAGAAATAAATTATTTGTTCTATATGACACTTTTGTGTGTGTAAAATTATTTTTTAAATATCAAAATATGTCTTTTTTTTCCCCTAAGGTTTTGTTAATATCTCGGACATTCAATTTTTTTTTTTATTTTATTTTATATAATAGCTGTACCGCTCCGTTGTGTTTAAAATTTTTAAGCTTAATTCTACGAAGTCTATATATTTATTGAGCAATATGATCACTTAGGCATAGTTATTTTTAAAATAAGTTACTGTTCTTATTGCATTTCAAAACCATTGAAAAAGATGATTGTTATCTATGGTACTTTTTTTAAAAAAAACCTAACGATGTGTTTAAAACATTTCAATCTTAGAAAATGTAGTAATTTCAAATGTTTTTACACATAATGACAAATTAATATAAAAGAAAACCCTTGTATTTTTTTTTTTTTTTTACTGAGGGTTTAGTTTTATTGAAGAGTTTGAAAAAGAATGTTTCTCAAGACATTACCCTACCCATATTTTTTTTCGTAGTTCAGAAACTTTTAACTTGTGTGCTGAATTTACTGTTTTGTAAAATTACTATAACCGCTCTTTTATCCTCGAGCAATTTTTAGTTAATGGTCAGGTATGATTCAAAAAAGTTCAACTGATTATACAGGGTTTGGCTGTTAAATAACGAGACTGACGCTGCTACGGAAGAAGTACGCATGCGCCAAACTCCAGCGAACGACAGCT
The DNA here is from genome assembly GCA_019974015.1 of Nephila pilipes. Taxonomy (NCBI): domain Eukaryota; kingdom Metazoa; phylum Arthropoda; class Arachnida; order Araneae; family Nephilidae; genus Nephila; species Nephila pilipes. The sequence goes on along the minus strand of BMAW01060528.1, from coordinate 26,513 downwards.
GTTTAGCGTGAAGCGTTTTCTTTCGAATTTAGTGCCTTTTATTTCAGTAAACAAATCCGTGTACCCGTAGCCTTTGTACGGATCAGAGTTGTTTTTTAGTTGAGTGAACAACGAATTGTTGTGAAATTTCACATGAAACTTGGATACACCGCTATTGAAACTTATAATTTATTGAAACAAGTGTTTGGCAATGAATGTTTGTAGCGTGCACGTATTTTTGAGTGATTTAAGCATTTTCAAGATGGCGGAGAAGACGTCGAAGATTATTCACTCCCTGGTCGCCTTACCACATTAAAAACGGATGGCAGTATCGAAAAAAATCGGTAATTGATTCTATCAGACCATCGGTTAAGTATGTGTGTGATGGCTGATATTATAGGAATCGACAAAGAATCTTACGGCACATTTTTCCACCAAGACTATGCGCCGTCTCATTCTACATTGTCTGTCAAGACGTTTCTAGCCAAGTTCAGCATCCCAGTATTAGACCACCTTATTCGCCGTATCTTGTGCCATGCAACTTTGATCTTTTTCCTAAGGTGAAATCCGCATTAAAAGGAACAAGATTTGAGTCCATTGAAGCTGTGAAAGAGAAAACAGCTCCGGTCCTGAAAAATCTGACAGGAGACTTCCAGCACTGTTTCGAACAATGGAAGATTCTCATGGAGCGTTGTAAGGACAGAGGAAGGGTGTATATTGAAGGTGATAATAAGTAAATATGTATGAAATCGAAATAAAATATTTTACAGTTTCAGAGACTCGTTGTTGAATAGCTACATCTCGTATATCAGAAGTTGTTTATAACGTTAAAATAAAATATCGAGGAAAAACTGCAGGAATTTAAAAATATTGTTTGTCTAAGCAGCATTTTGTTTAATCTTAAGGATAATAAGATAGTCTTCAACTTTCTCCAATTCTCATCGTAACTTGACGAGATTGATATCATTGTTAATAGTAAAAGATTAAAATTACGTTTTAACATTTTGAATGAACTTTTTTTTTCACAGCATTGATATGACATTTATAAATTCTTCGTAATTTCTAGCATAACTCTAGAAATATTCCAGATAGGTGTCTCATGTGTCAAAAGAAATACTTTTGAGTCTCTGCTAACTCGGAATAGAAACGAACTCTTCTTGGAGCGGATGATAATTGGTGATGAAATGTGGATTACCTACGTAAGCATCGAAAGCAAAACAGCATACTTTGAACCGAAAAACCTCCTCCACTCTACCTATAAGTTGAGCTTGAGATCGAATGCTGTGAATGTAAGGGGCATCCAAAGATCAGCACATTACAAGCTTTTCAAACTTAAAGAAAATGTAAGCTCGAGAAGATACTGTCAGTAAATGGTTGAATTTAAGAATCCCTGTTGAGACTACGTTATCAGATGCAACTAAAGGATTTGTTGTAATATCAGATTGATATAGTGATTCATTACTCTAACGGTGTTTGACTTGAATATAAACAAAATCGCAATATCAACGACGAATAACTTTATCCACCATCTCTAGTAATCGCTTTTAACGAACGTAAATTTTTTTTTATATAAAAATTAAAACTGCTGCCAATCTCAAAGTAAAAAAAGAAAAACTACAGAAAATTACAGTTTTGTACTAATGGTTAAGATAATCATTTACAAAGTAATATTTAAAATTATTCAGAATACTTAAATCATGGTTATTTAATATTTACATTTAAATCCGTTACAAAGCCCTAAAAAAGTGTCCAGCGATGTTTAATAGAAGCACATTATCATGATAATACCACACTACATATGATTTGAGGGTCAAAAAACGCGAAGACAGACTGGAAAATTCTGTCACACTCAGCATGCTCCTTAGACCTAGTACTCTCCGATTATCACCTTTTTTTCTCCTTGCAAAATTTTCCAAGGAAAAAGTAATAATAAAAACGGAAGCAGATGTGTACCAACCTCTACTCGAACTATTTGCCTCTCAAAAGTCACTAAACAGTTGGATGTACATATTTTGTGCCGTGTCAGATTTCTTAAAATTTTGAAACGGATTATTAAAACAAACTCTGTTCGTACCAGGGGAAAAAAACATCGTTTGCTTTCATAACAGAGACATGAAATAATCCATATTCATCTATTAAAGTAAGTTATCTACGATGAAATGGAGGTATGGTTATTAATATTTAGAATTTCAATAGAATAAGCTATTTATTCAGGGGTGTTCAGTCTTGGGCTATTTTAAAATAGGTCATTTTTTCGGGTCATGCTATCTGATATATATATAATTTATTTTCTGATGACTTTTAATGACAGTATTTTATGAACAGCAATGCTTTTTTTGCTTAGCGAGGGTTTTAATTCTTTAGCTAAATTGGTAAGCAAATCATTGACACACACACACACATATATATATAAGACAAACACAAAAAATCTTCCGTCTCGAGTGGTGAACGAATGAATTCAGTCCAACACGGAAGATAATGGCGAATGACACTTTTAATTCACAAATATTCAGAACAAGACTAACACAGGTGGCAAAAGTTGAACACATCAACAATACAGATAGGAAACCAGGAAAATGTCCATTTTACTTTTTCAGAGTAACGGGAAGCGTCAGAGTAGATTCGTAACATAATCATTGATACTCTGACAGTATTGTATGTAGATTGTTCAGATGATTGAACAGTTCGCTCGGTTTATTGAGCACTGGATAAATTATCTTTATTTTAAAATTCCCTCGTATGATAAAGTGGAAATCCAGCTAATATTTAATAAAATGGGGAAAAAAACAAATTTAAAAATTATGCCATCCACGAATTAAGAATCAATAAGATTTAATGCGTAACAAACTCCTTTAAGTCACACGTTATTTGTGCAAAAAAAACTCGATCCTTCGACCCACTAATCTGCAGGCAATTTTTCTACTAATCAGACCCGTATCAAACTCCTTGATTAATGTTTATAAAATGCATCTTATTTACTTTATTTATTATCTATTTCTACGGAAGATGATTTCACTTTAGAAATTAAGAATTTTGTTTTTGTACTTTACAATTTAATCTCCGACTGAAAATTATTTTTTGCTAAAATTGAATTCTTTTTTATGCATTTTCAGACATCAGTTTTAGTGATTGCAACGATACACTATACATTTAAGATCTACTTTCTTTTTAAATTGTGTGTTAAAATAAATTTAATTAAAGCCAAGGATTGTCTGAAATTGCGTGTGATGAAATAATTCAATTATAATGATAGTTATTTTAAATAATAGAATTTATTTTTGAAAACTGAAGTGATAAAATTCGCATAAAAATAATGGAATATTTATTTTTTTTTTAAAAAAAAGATATATCTAAAAATAACAGTGAGTTACGAGATGAAGGATCAAAAAGTATACATTGGAATTTCGATACCTTCGGAGATCGACTTATTTAATATAATATGAACATCTAATAATCATAGGTTTTTAAAGTTATGACAAGATATGGAAGTTTCAGTTGTATAGAGAAATTTTTACTAAGACAACAGATAAAAAATTTTCATCTGTTATTTTGAAACACCATTTGTTTGTTGGTTTCTTTGTTGACCAGTTTAATCGAATAACACAATATTGTCTAGTATCATTATAACAATGCTGTGTTCAACAAAGAAAGTAATAAAGGATTATTGTATCTTTACCTTAAAATCTTTTATTGTTTCAAACGTTGATTTGATGCTTTTGTGAGTGCTGCTTATTATTTTCCTCTGCGATTTTTTTGAAGTATTTACTTATTTATTTCGATATGGTCATGGCCATGATCTTCGAAGTGTGTGTGTGCACCCTTCTGTGTGTTTGGGGGGCCTTTGTTGGTTACGATCACCCTTCATTTTTTGAGATCCTTTTTTTCTCATCAATCATTGAGATTATCAAGTACTCCGTTGCGCAATTCTTCAACAGAGTTGTTTCTGGTAATACTACTACTCTGGTGACTACCGTTGATGATGCTGTTGCGCCCAATTTTCACTTTCAGACTGGGCAGAAGACTTACAACGAACTGGAGCTCGAAGCCAAGTTCCTTCCTCTTCAAGGAACCACATCTTTGACGTCAAACAAACGAGCTGACCGGGAGGCCATCATCCCTGTGGTGCGATCTTTCTTCGTGTTTAAGATGTGCCAAGCCTTGGATCTTCCAGCTTCTTTTGATCCTATCAAGACTGGTGCAAACTTTTCGCAGAAGCAACTCAAAACAAACAAACCGATTCCAATAGTCCATTCTATCGCTGTCTTTGAGATGTGTAAGGCTCTGAAACTGAACGCAACACTGGCTCCCCAGTAAAATAGTTGCTCATTGTATCATTATTTCCCATTGCAAACCATAGCATAAGAATACCAGAATCATTAAATCACAATACACCATCTGCCATCTAAAGATATCCATACCTTTACCAATTTCTAGAGCATTTGCATATTTATTTTCCTTGGAAGACAATAAATTACAAATTGATAAAGAATTTTACAACGACCAGATAATTCACTTCATATATAATCTTGAGGCTGCATTATCTCACCCGACCCTTGGAAGAACATACCGATTTATGGAAATGAGTCTGAAGAAATAGACGGACTTATTGACGGAATTTCTGAAGCAATTCCACATTTAGACTTATATCTGAACAATGGATGGACTTATTGACGGAATTTCTGAAGCAATTCCACATTTAGACTTACATCTGAACAATGGATGGACTTATTGACGGAATTTCTGAAGCAATTCCACATTTAGACATATCTGAACAATGGATGGACTTAAAGACGGAATTCTGAAAGCAATTCCATATTTAGACTTATGTCTGAATAATGGATGGACTTACAGACTGATTTTCAGAAGCAATTCCACATTTTGACTTATGTCTGAACAACGGATGGACTTACAGACTGATTTTCAAAAGCAATTCTATATTTAGACTTATGTCTGAATAATGGATGGACTTACAGACTGAATTTCAGAAGCAATTCCACATTTTGACTTATATTTGAACAATGGATGGACTTATAGACTGATTTTCAGAAGCAATTCCACATTTAGACTTATATCTGAACAACGGATGGACTTATAGACGGAATTTCAGAAGCAATTCCACATGTACCGACTCAAAAAGTGTTTTAGATCTTTGGCATGGGAATACCCGCACATTTTCAAATAGATTTTTGACATGTTTTTGACACAATTATATTTCAAAACTTTTTTTGTTTTATTATTACCTTAATTTCATTTATTTTTAAAATGTGTATTCATTGTAAATAAATTTCTTTGTATATGGTGCAAATATCTCACTGTTCTTGTATTTGTTGTTCTCTTCACTGATTTAATAATATATATATATATATATTTATTTATATAAGTTTTCAAGCATCGTACCGGTAAAATTAGAAAATTTAAAACAGAATATTTATTTGAAAACTGTATTTGGCTTCACATTATCTTAAAATATTGCGATATTATTTTTTATTTATTTGATTTATTTTCGTATATTCATCTTTAAAATAATATTTAAGGAAGAGCTTAAGAAAATTACACATTCGTGAATTTGTCTTAATTATTCAGTTCAAATATATAATGAACACACGTGTGTGAAATTTGAGGAATTCCTTATCCACTTGCATATATATATATATATATATATATACTATTTAAACACAAATTCTCATGTAAAAAATATTACTTCCCTAATCGTATGAAGCAAGTAATCCTCCCGAGCTCCATCAGAGAAATCAAGAACATTCTGCAATAAATTAAGGGAAGTTATATCTTATTGAATTAAATGTATTTGTACGAAACTTAATTTAAAAACTGTTCTGCAGTCACAATACAATACTGTTGCTAAATTAGCAATAAAAAAACGAGCAGTCAGTCTCTCTGTAAATAAGAATAATAAGTGAAGGAAGTAATTAAGGGGTTGTTATAAGCTAGTAAACTGTACTACAATGAAATAAGTAAATGAATTTTTAATAAACTAAAAAAGTAATCTGTTGTTCTTTTATTGTTATTAAATTATTTTTATCTCTCTCCCTCTATTTTTCTATAGAGTGAGGATTAATGGAGGTTGCTGATGAAGAGATCAAGTCCTCACGTAATGTGGTATGAAGTGGGAGGTACTAACAATACTTATAAATTTTCCAAATGCAAAAATATCCCCCCCCCCCAATGTGGTTGACAAAGGGAACGAAATAGACAACAGCCAGGAAAATCCTAGCTGTTTAAAAAATATATAACTGAAAAATAATATATTATACCCAAACTTGATTTACTATTGAAAGGAAAATAGCATACTCATGTATGTACAATTTATAGACAGAAAGAGGCTGATTTTTCTAAAGTCATATACTTAAGAAGTAGACATTTGAAGCAAATTGCCATTACAATGAAACACTTATATTAATTTAAAATGTGTTTTTGGTCTCATAAATATAACTTACTTGCAATTTTTTTTTTTTTTTTTTTTTTTTTTGCGTTTCAGATGCTTCAGAATGTATTTCACAACTATAAAGTAATCAAAAATTTTCCCAAACTTATTTCTCTCTCTCACTTGACTTATTCTCACTTGTTTCCTTAAAAAATTCTCTTAGCAATTCGATTAATGCAAACTTCCTTTATTATCTGATAAAAGAAATGAGGCGTTTAAATAAAAAAAAAGAGAAATTTTAAATTAAGACGGCACAAGATCAAAAGCCGGATTTTCTTGCGTATTCAAAAATATAATTTACATTCTGAGTGAAGTACTAATTAGGAAGAACTTATTGTTGAGAAAATAAAAAATAAATTAAATGCTACAAAATTAATTACTATTATTCTAATATTGAAAATATGAATGTAATTGCGCGTAAGAGGAAAGACAAATTATCACTACAGAGAAAAATTTGAAGTATTCTAATTCAAACGATTGGTTGAAAATAATTTGTCAAATTGGTAGCAATTAAGCCCTATATTTACATTGTGTTTTGTAATCAGATTTTCCGAGATTTTCAAATGTTTGATTTTCTTTTCATGCCAAAAAGGCATTTAAAAGCCTAAATAAAAGGTTTTTCGGAAATCAGTAAATAGTTTGAGTTTTATCGAAAGTATGATTATTTAAGAGACAGTTATGGGGGGAAAAAATTTAATTACAATTTTATTTAGTCAAGCTATTTATATATACTCAAGTATAGGGGGAGTGCGAATAGAATCTTTTTTCACCTTCTTTTCTGATATGGTCTGTTTACTGTTAGAATTGATCTTTTGCTTTAATTTTTGCATCGGTAATAAGAACACGGGAATATGATTTAAATTTTTTAAAACTTAATTTTGGAACTTTCAATTTCTTTTAATTTAATATAATAGAGAGTATTCCTTCCTTTCAAGAGAAAGCTGTACCTTTTATAAAACTCTTTAGTTTTTAATTTTAGTTACAGTTTTATTCATCGAAATATAAATTGCGCTGAATATAAAGTAAACTCTTTTTCACTGAAAAGAATTCTGACATCATATAGATTCTGACATCCATATGATTTTTTTCAGAAAAAAAAAGTTAATGTAATTTATTCTTTTGAAATACGTAACAGAAATGGGTATTTTTCCAACAATTTTTAGTTTGATACAGTAAAAGAGAAAGAAAACACATAAACACATAAAGCTTTTTAAATCTTGAGGTTATTTATAGAGCCATTATTTAAAATATAAATCTGAACATTTAGAAAAAAATTAAAGTTTAATAATTTGTTAATGTTAAAATTTTCATTCGTTAACGTGAGAAAATTTAGAGCACATTAATAGATATTCATTCGAAAGACAAATGCTTCTCAGCGTAATAAACTATTGATTGATCGCATTTCCATTTCTAGCTTTGTGATATAGTTCAGATAAAAAAAAACACTTTACTTTCACCCCTTTTGAAAATTATATCTTCAAGGCGTCAAGTTTTTTTCCAATTGTTAATTTCTGGATAGTTATTTTCAACATCTTCACTTGAAGGATTTCATTATCTGAAACAACAAACTAATTTTCCATTGCTGTTTACTAATGAGATTCTTTTGGCAAACATTTCTCCCTTATTTTAAATTACATTTTTTTTCAAAAGCTATAAATAGTAATAAGGAATGGGAAATTATAGTAAGCTAAGACACTGTACCATAGAGTTATATTTACTTCAAAATTGCATCTTTAGCTAATAATATTTTTTTTTAAAAAAAAATTGTATGAAAGATGGGATGTTACACACTAAATCAGATGCGAATAAATTCATTACAATTAAACAAAATCCAGTAAAGAATTTAATCATTCTATAGAATACGAGAATGATCTGCAGTAATTCAATAATAATAAAGAAACAAACTCAATTCGATTGTAAAGGGGGAAAAATTATATTCTAGTACTTATTCTAGTCTAGTTTTTAGTTACAATAGTCTATGGAATTATGAATTCAAAAGTCATTTGAATGAACTTTTTTTTTTTTATTATTTATTTTTCAAATGGTGGTCATATTTGTTTAAAATTTAGTTAAAATTAATATGTACCCTAAAGTTCATGTAACAAATTCTAATTAATATATTTCACTTTTTGTTTCAACAATATGGTTAATATATATAAACACAACATGATTTTGCAATGAAAATATATCACTTTAAGAAAAAAAGTTCTAATATGAATAGTAGCGAGGTAAAACTTGATATGAAGTACTTTTTAAGAAATGAGATTTTTCGTAATAAAAAAAAAATAACAAAAATCAACGTTTCGAGAAAATGCAAATAAAGTTTTTAACGTTTCTTAAAAAATTATATACTTACATTAATGCATTAACTAACTACACTAGAAACAAAAGTAAACAACTTTTGAAATCTTAAATATATGGTCTTCAATAAAAAGTAATAAACTCGAAAATTTAACTGTGATTTTTGGGAAGGCACATACCTTAAATTTTCATTCGATTTAAATTACTTCAACTTATTTCCTTTTACAACATAACTTCAATTTAATGCTTCAAATTGGTAAGCATTATTTTAATAATATTTTTATTTTCAAGCGGCTCCTTAAAATCTAACGAAACACTCATGCAAACAGCAAGAAAATAGCTGGAGCGCAATTTAGCCGACAACACTTTTCAGATAACAAGATCGCATGAAAACCTGCGAATGTCAAGAAAAAACAGTGTATTACTACGCAGAGAATTTACCCCGCTGATCGTCTTGCGCATGGTTGCTACAAACTAGTTCCTCTCAAGTACACCGCCTTGGTGATCAGCGTTTCGTTAGAAATGAGAATTTGGAGGGGGGAAATCTTCAATCCTGTAAAGTAAAGATTCCTTGATATTTATTCTAGCATTGTTATTATTCTAAGCCATTTGAAAAATAAATGGGAATGGTTAAATTGTTTTTAGGTATTTTTGAATTATAGAATCCTTCATGTATAAACACTTTTTTACTTATCAGGCCGATTCTGTTTAAAAAAATAAAGCAACATTGGATTTAAATTTTGATTAAACTATTTTCTCTTTGAATCTAGATACATTTTAAAGCTGTGACAGTTATATAATGATTTTATGATTTACGTAGATGTAATTTTGTACCTTGAATTAAAGTTTTTTTAAAATTTGGGTTAATTCCTATTTTACCGTGGCTATTTGACGAAAATTTTGAAATTGCATCAAGATGGTGCCAAAAGCTGGTATTTCAAACCCGACACTTACAGAAGCGAGGAAAAAAAAAGCGTCGTCTGTGGAAAATAAATTTTGAAACTAGATGGCGTTTTCACTGAAAGAAAGGATATACAAGCATCAAGTTTTATGTTAACACTTCAAGGTGTATGAACGAGCGCAACTCGTCATCCTAATTGCGCATCAAAATGGGTACTGTCGCGACCCACTTGGTTGCAAGCGAACCTACTCGCAGAGCGATACTTTTCCCTACAATAACAACCAATGGTTAGCGAGCGCTAGTTATTGCGACACTTTCCTCAATCTGATTTTTTTCAAATGTTCATGAAATTTGTTAAAAGGTTCATGATTTTTCATGAAATAGAAAAAGAATGAGGATATAGGATGTATGAGATATATACAGGACGAAATTTTTTTAATATGTTTTTATTTTCTTCTTTACTTTCGCCTCCGTAAACGGTTCTATCTTCACACATGCTCGGTAGATCGAGTACTTAAGGTTTGTTAGTATCATTTTAAAATATATATAATTTTTTTTATAATAACTGTAAGTAGATTACACACATATCATTCAATTTATTTTAAATTAAATTTAATTTTACTGTTAAATTAATTTTGATGATTTTAAAGTTTCTTTATTACTAAGACGAGGAGATTAAAGAAATAGGAAAGGAAGCGAAAAGATGGATAGCGCAGTTTTTATATAGACTGTTTAATTACATACGCTTTGACATAAACTCGGCTTGATTTATGGCGGGAGGAATGGCTCTTGAGAATAAAGTGGTTGAGTTGGTTAGGGGGAGTATTGAGTGATGGGGGGTTTGATTGTAGATGGGTTAGGACAAATCTAAAGTGTTTCAGATGGAATGCTTATGGTTATAGGGGAATGAGGCGAAAGTAATTATTGCTAGTTTGATATGGTAATGGATAGGTTCTGTTACTACGTGCAAAAAAAAGCTGTGCTCTAATTTGTGGATTAGTATGAAGATAACAAGTTTGAAAAAGAAGCGTCTAGATAGATGGTTGATGTGGCTATTAATTGGACGGATTTTAAGATCCTTGTGTATGACAGAATTTCTGACATGACAAGGAGAGTGGGTTATTATTCTCAGTAATTTGTTTTGAAGCGTTTGGATTTTTTTAAAGTGTGTAGGATTTGCTTGGCCCCACACAGGAGAAGCGTATAATAGAATTGTCTAATTGTTTATTTGTAGAGCAGAATTTTATTGGGGAGAGTAAGTACAGAGTGTTTACCTGTTAGTGGGATGGGGTTATGGATTTTATTCCAGCTTTTATCAATTAATAATTGTATATGTTTTCTAAAAGTTAATTTGGAGATCAAGATACTTCAAGATATTTGACCTCAGCGTCCCTATTAATATTTGAGATTAAGAAATTTAATTACCAGTCTAGGGGTGGGACACGTCCTTTTATAAAAATAATAGCTTTGTTTTTGTCAGTGTTTGCAGCAATCCGCCAAAGGGTCATCCATTTTTCAATTTTTTTAAAATGGAATTGTAATTTTTTGATGATTTTAGGGGTGTTTTATCTTGAGTGAGGATTGTTGTATCGTCTATGAACAGACAAAGGCTATTCTAAGGACACTTAGGGAAGTCATATGTGAACAGAGAATTAGAGGAGAAATGACAGACCCTTGAGGGATACCGGCCTGAATATTGCAAATTACAGATAGTTCGTTGTGAAGTCTAACTTGAAAGGTTTTATTTTTGTGGTATTTATTAACTATGAAAATTAAGTAGGGGGAAGTGAAAGTTAATGTGTTTGTAAAAAAAAAAACCCATCGTACCAGAGGCGGTCGAAAGCTTTTACTTTTTCGCAATGCGGGCTGACGGGCTGAGTTCGTCCGTGTATATTATTCTGCGTTATTCGTATTACAAACGATATCTACAAGCAAAATTTAGTTAATTTGATGCGGTACAGATGGTGGTACGGGTACCGTAAAATACTTTGCATAAGAAGGAAAAATAGGGCCGATCCAGTTGATAATCTAATTTTTTTCCTTGTGTAATTTGTTTCCTGAAAAATGTCTGAAAAGTGAAATCTTGATAATTCTGATGATGAATAAGTTTTTGGAAAGGATCATGACTGTTTTTGAGTCTGAAGAGAAGTTTGATGATAGATTTTTCAGTTCAGAAGAAGAATCGAACGACAGCGATCTTTCTAGAGCTAGACAATGGTGCAAAACTAATGCAAGTTTTCCAGCTCAGAATAATATTTGCCGTTTACTGAATTGCTTAAAAGTGCGTGTTAAAATTGTAAATATTACATTAATATACCGCAAATAATTGTTTAAAAATTGAATATTTTAGAAACTAAAATTTTTAGTATTTATCATTTACTGAATGGTTTAAGAGGGCCAGCTACAATTGGTGTAAATATTACATTCATATACCGCAAATAATTGCTTAAAAACTCAATATTTTGGAAACTAATATTTGTAATATTCATCATTTACAAAATTGTTTAAAAGTTCTAGTTACCATTGGTGTAATTATTTAATTTATATGCCGCAAATAATTTTTTAAGAATTATCTTTTAAAATCGAGCCAGTTATCCGTATAGCCGTCAGAAAAGAGCGACATTTTCAAAAGCCATTAGGGGGGGGAGGGAAAACAGCTGCCACTTTTGCGACCGTTTGTGAGCAAAAACTGTCAAATAGTTAAAGCAGAAGGGACAAAGCACAGGAAAGAGAAAATTCTCAACATTCGAATTACCTGCAAAATTATCATAATTTCTGGGGTTTTTTTTACACAAATACCAATATGGAGGATAATATGATGTATAAGTACTTGTAACTTTATCAACGATTTGGAGCAATTTCTTTTGAATAAAAAGAGGAGTTTTAAAGAATTATTGCCTTTTTTGCTCTATATCCTACAAAAAAAGCAATCAATCAATCACCCTTATAAATAAATAGCTGTTTGATTTGAGTTAATGAGGATTCGATTAAAAAAAAGAAATTTTTTCGTTGCAGCGAGAGAGTCATTTATTGAAGAATTCATTTCATTTCTGATACAACTGGACGAAACTCGTAAGTAATCTCTAAAATGGAGTTCGTGTCGAAAATGTCTATAATAATTCACATACCAGTAAAGCATTTTGACAAAAAGCGCGGTGATAAATTTGTTGTACAAGGCAGATTTAAGTCAAATTTGCATACACATATCAGACAAAAAAAATTCACAAATTTGAATTTCCGCAAGGCATTTTCTTTCGAAATAACTTTTAAGAAGCATTTACATTTATCAAATCACTCAGTAGGAAAAAAAGCGCATTGTTGTATTATATGCATAGTTTTTTCTTTTTATTCTGAAAATAAAACGTAAAACAACATTCATGTTTTCATGCAGAGGAGAAATTGTATTCTCTTAAACTGTGCAACAAATCCTCTTGGAAAATGTATAAATAAAATACCTTTTACCCATTGTTATATATTATTTGGGCATCTATCCCACCTGCTCTGTTAATAGTGCATTACCATCAATCATTCATACAAATGGGAAAACCTTATTTCTGTCATGAATGCAATAAAGTTTTTCCGGTAAAACTTGTGTTTCCCATACCCTTACCATGGTTTTAAAAGTCGCCAATTTGGCGATTTTTCATATTGAATAAGTTTGCAGAGTGCTAAATGAAGGAATACAAAAAAATATCTATGTATCCTAGCTTATTTTTCCAGTGCATTTGATAAATGTTTCAAAAACTTCATAATCATCCATTTCATGATTTTAAACTCGTACTTCAAGTAATATTAATAGATGCAAGACCTGTTAATTGATTTTATGATATTTTCTGGCAAATCAAATTATATTCCTATTATAAAAATTACATAGTTCCATAAAATTAATCCATCTGTTGATTCAACTATGTCAAAATTCATTTTAAACCTTCTTTGCAAGATGATGGAAATTTCCATCATAACATTTAGTAAACAAAATAGTGTATTCTAAACAGGTGTATTGTAAATTGATTGTTGCTGGCAAGTTTTTTCCCTACTATTGCATAATAAGGAATGTAGCTGTCAAAAAAATACCCTACTGAAATTCCTTTTTTATTTTGCTTCTGTGTGCCAACTAACAGTCTATTTAATGGTTTAAAAATAATTAAAATGTTGTGAATAAACCTATGGTAATAATTTACATGCCCAAAATACCAGTGAATCGTTAATAGTCACAGGTTTGGTGAAAATTCATAGTTGCCGTAATCTTACCCTGACAGCATGTAGATCCTTTACATTATTATTAATTGTATGTATATTATTAATTGTGTAGATTATTATTAATTGTATACCCAAGAAAATCTATCATGTCTTTGTGAAATTCACACTTAAGCTCATTTATTACAATACCATAGTCTATAAATTGAGTGAAAGTGTACTTGGCATTCAAGATATCATCAGGATACGAAAAGGAATAATTGAGATCCCATAAAACCTAGCCTTTGGAAAGTCTGTGCTATTGATTACAGACCAAAATTGGAAATTTTTCGAAAAGGAATTATAATTGCAGTTTTTGGGACATCTGGTTAGTGTACAGGTATTTGATGATACACATGCACCAAATCTATTTTTGAAAACACTCTTCCCCTGTAGCATATACTTGTCCATGCAATTTTGAGCATGTGGAACTGGGTATTCATCAGGCACAGTAACACGATTCAAGGCTCTGTAATCTCATGTAGATCGCCAATTAGAAGTTTGGCTATAGGCCATATGCAAGGGGCTAGCCCTATTATTCCTATATATACTGCTTTCCAACATATTCTAATTTCCTGTTTAGCAAGTTTGAGTTCCTCAGGATTTAACTGGTAAGCTTTTGCACTTTCAGGAGGTCCAACAATAAGTATGAATTTCCTTGATTGTAGTCTTAGAAGAGGAATTAAACTAAGCATTTTCTTTGAAATTTCTCAACAACTTCATTTGTTTTCATTACACAGATATTCACTGTAGATTTTTCCATAGCTATAAAACCAGTTAAAGAGTCAATTCAACAGCACTTTAGGTTCATCAACAAATCAAAATTATGTATAAAGTCAACACTGATGATGGGTTTCATTATGTTACATCTTCTACAATGAAAAGCCACAGTAAATTATATCTTAAACCTAAATTCAGTGTCAACTTATGTAGTGAAAGTTAACAGATAAGTTGCTGTTCTGAGACTCTGATAGTGAGAACTCTGATGAGAGTAAAATACAACCAAATGAAATTGTATGGATTCAAAAATCTATACAATGTTGAAAACGGAAGTGGTATTGATATTTATTATTATTTAGAAGGTTGAAGTAAGAGATTTTGTTCTAATAATGATATACAAAAGTACTGTCACAAACTTAAAACTGAACACAAGGCTGAACTTCAAAATTTTTCTGGTAAAAACACTTTTATACACATAGTAAAAAGTGGAAAAGAAATAGTAAAATCCCAGATTGAAAATTCTGATTGTATTGTATGACAAGTTGATATTAATACCCCAAAGCATTTTAAGGAGGTAGTGAGATGATCCTATTAGGAATAGTGAAAAACTATGGAAGTTGAGATAGCCATCATGATTAAGCGGTATGTTTTGCAGATTAATTTAATGCCCTTATGAAAAACAGGTGTTAAATATTCGATGGGAATATACTATAAAATAATGAAAAAGGCAAAATTATTAATTATGAAGCAAGACTTGTTGTTTAAAGGTTCTTGCATAAAAAAATTGGATACTGTTAAAAGGGAAATTAAACTGAATCTCACTTAGTGATAATACTACAGCTATTGACTTAACCAATTCCCCAATTGAAAACAACCATATCAAGCACATTGATGGTGATTTAATTTTTTTCAGAACTCAGTATATGAAAAAAAGTTTTCTTTAAAACATATGAAAAGCGAAGTTAGTTCAGTAGATCCTTTTACTAAACCATAAATGTAAGATGGATTTTAAAAGATTGTTGAAAATGCTTTTGAAACACTTTAATATAAACATGAAAGTTTTGCATTTGCGTTTAACTTGAATTGTTTTTAACATTGGTTAAATTTATTATGCATATATTAAAATATAAATATTAAAATTGTGTTTACTATATTGAAATGCTACAATTTTTTGTTTCATATATTAGAAAATGAAAAACTTTAAATTACTTTAATTATTAATTTTAAGCTTATTCTACAAAGTCATTTATATACATAAAGATAATTTGCATTTATATTTGATTATTATTAAATAGATAATACTTAAAAATATAAATTTAAGATATTTGAAAAACTATATTTTTATATAGAAATTGTGGACAAAAGTATTTTTTAAAACAAAAAATAAAAAGGATTCTACTATGTTATTACATATTATAAATGTTTTTAGATAGATCTTTGGATCTCCTGTTTCATGATCAAAATATAAAACATGATGTAATCATATATATATAAAATATGTACCATGTTTATATATATATTTATATAGCTCTTAGATTGGTTCATTAACCTCAACTGTGAATAAATTCTGATGTAATTTAAATGGAGGATTTTCCTGATTTTGTGGCAGAAAGTAAAAAGCTAAATGCATTTTAAGAGTGACTACTGTTGTTTTATCCAACCAATGCTTTTCTTTTAAATACATTTTAATGCTAAGATTTTAACTTTTATTTTCAGAACATATCAAGAGTTATTTTTTGAAAGTGGCCTGCATTTTTTATTTAATTAAACAGGTAATGGAACTATTATCATATATCAGATTCCAACAGAAGTTTTTTTTTATTATTATTATAAATAAGACACTTAAGCAACTAAGAAATAGTTGTAAATTTACTTTTGTAAATTGTTAAAAAAGAAAACATTGAAGTAATTCATTCGGAATTGAATACAATTTCTTCACAAAATGAATAAAGACAATTGCACAGTAAAAAAAAAAAGAATCGAATAGATCACAATAAAAACAAACCACAGAATTCTTAATTATCACGATAAAGAATCGAGCCGATTAATCGCTAATTTCATATTAAAGATCAATTGAATGTACTCTATTAAATGGTTTAAAATTTATAAACATAATGCATATTCTTACATAAAGATAAATGTTTTTAGCTTAATTATGAACCAAAATGATTTTTATGCAAATATTAAAGATGAAAATTGAGATTGGTGTGTTGTATTTCCTTTATTATATATTTAATGTGAAGTTTATAGAATATTAAGTTTTATAAAGATAACATATAAAGTATAAAAAGCATGTTATAGAAAAGAATCATAAGTTTTCTTCCATGCAATATATCTTATTAATTATTATTTATGTTTTCATTCGCATTTTCCCATCTTTTTTTATCAAATAAATAAAATTCTTTTTGACTATTCTGTATTATTTTGTATTACTGGTGATTATATATCGTAAAATAAATTGAAGCTTCTCGTATCTCGTATCATGTGGTATGACAGTTATAAGCTTTTAGTAAAAATTCAGGCTACATTCATCTTACTTGACTTTATCACGTTTTCTATGTGTTAAACCAATAGTTATCATGTTACTTTAATGAGAGATTAATTTAATTCCATGGTTTAAAGAGTTTTGTTTTCAAAATTAAGTGTTTCCAAGTTTTCATTCTATCTCAGGAGAAATAATCTGAAATGTTATGTTACCTATGAGTAATTTTTAGAGCATATAGATCTGTTTTCATATAAAGTTGATCTCTAGGTGTTATTCACATATGTTTCTATAACGAAATGGATGTTCTATCAAGTGCGAGATTACAGATTATTTTACTAACTATGAAAAATAAATAAGATTTTAAAAGCCTTATTAATAGATGCTTAAAGACTTGTGATGTAATTAAAATTATTAAAAAAAATATTTGCTTGTTTGTGATTTAGTTTAATTATTTGGATACATTTTGCTATTACCAATAAAGAATAAATTTATTTTATTAGCTTATATTACATCCTCAAAGAATATATATATATAAATTACAACATATTATTATTTTACTTTTTTGTTTCAGGAATGAAAGAGAAGATAAGCAACTGAAAAATGAAAAGGTATTTTAATAAAAATTAAAATTATAGTTGTTATAATGACATAAATTCAAATTCTGGCTCATGGTATAAACATCATACCCATGGGTCTAATATCCATACTGTTGACTAGGATAAATCTTACCTAAATCCTTTGGTTTTATTACAGAAGAAACCATCATCTTTGACAGATCATTCAATCTGATTATTCAAATATTTTTATGTATAAATTGGACACATTATACAAGGATCCAAAATACTAAAAAGCTTCATGGAATGGAAATGATTAATGCAGCTAATACACAAACAAAACTTCACTAATTCTACATTTGCAAAGCTTCACTAATATTGTATTCAGTATAAATTGAATTTCTACAAATAATCTCTATTCAAGAAATGAGAAATTCCTTCCATGTGTGAACATTTATTGAACAATTCATATACATTATCTGATTCAACTGGATGCAATTAGTAAGTTTTAATTTTGTCATATATGTAATAAGGAATTCAAATTGAAGATGTCTTTTCATAAACATTCAGTGATTCATTTAAAAGTTAAGCTTCTCTATAAAGTCAGCGGTAGTTATCAGGGTAGGACAAATTAAAGTCATAATTACATAATAAAGTACAACAAATTCATTAACAAGAATTTGAACCTAAGACGTTTTCTTTCTAGGGAACCTTGAAAAGGCATAGAATAAACTATACCAAAGAAAACATGCATTCCCGCTATGAAAGCAACAAATAATTTTTTTAGAAGTGGATTTAAAATATATCAACAAATTCACCCAGAGCAGAAAGAATATTCTTGCAAAATTTGCAACAATTACTTTTCTCAAATGTCTCATTTAAAAAGCCATTCATGCATTCATAAAAGTGTGAAATCCTACCCATGTCATTTATGCAATAAGGTTTTTTCTCAAAACAGTACTTTAATTGTACATTTACGTGAACACACTGAAGAAAAATCTTATGTTTGTGAAATTTGCAGCAAGTGTTTTTTTAGTGGTGATGATTTAAAAAGACATTTCCAAGTTCATACCAAAGAAAACCCCTATGTTTGCGAAATATGCAATAAAGTTTTTTCATGTAAAGGGAATTTAATATCACATTTGCATATTCATACCAATGAAAAGCCTTATGTTTGTGAAGTATGTGAGAAGACCTTCTCTTGTAACAGAAGTTTAAAAATACATTTGCGTGTTCATACCAATGAAAAGCCTTATGTTTGTGAAGTATGTAATAAGGTTTTCTCTCGAAATGAATATTTAAAAAAACATTTACATGTTCATAGTGATGAAAAGCCTCATGTTTGTGAAATATGTAGTAAAACTTTTTCACGTAGACAGTATTTAAAAACACATTTGCGTATTCATTCCACGAAAAAACCTTATGTTTGTGAAGTATGTAAGCATGCATTCTTGCGTAATAAGGATTTAAAAATACATTCCAGAATTCATACGAATGAAAAGCCATATGTTTGTGAAATATGCAATAAGGCTTTTTCACGTAATGGGCATCTAAAAATACATTTGCGTATTCATACCAATGAAAAGCCTTATGTTTG
>BMAW01060520.1:0-15526 GCA_019974015.1 Nephila pilipes | reverse complement strand
TATTTATAAAGATATTCGAGAAATGCAGATATAATATACTAATTTAATATACTTTCAGACTCTCCAGCAGCAGTTAAATACCACTTCCACCTGATCACGTGCCTTCCACGTCATCCAGGCGAGCTCATTGCAAAATGTAGGAGTAGTCATAATGTTTTGGCTCTTGAGTGTATATTTATTATATATTAATTATATTCCATTTATTATATATTATTCTAATTCTATTTATTATATATTATTCTAATTCTATTTATTATACATTATTATAATTCTATTTATTATATATTATTCTAATTCTATTTATTATGTATTATTCCAATTCTATTTATTATGTATTATTCTAATTCTATTTATTATGTATTATTCTAATTCTATTTATTATATATTATTCTAATTCTATTTATTATATATTAGTTCTATTAGGAATATCACATTAATAATTAATGATTAAATATCAGACATGTAACTACTTTGGCAGTGAAAAATCGTAAATTTTTCAGGCTATTAGATATTAATTCATAGGAACTCATACATCTCCATTTGACTTTAAAAAGTGCAGATCTTGTTTCAATATTGAATGATTTCAATATGGATTGATACACAAACTTTGAAAGCTTAATTTTACTACTAAGGTTTCATAAGGTTTCATTAAGCTGTGTATAATTTTTAAATTTTAATAAGATCTAATGGGTATCAGAATATTATAAACGGAGTACTGTGAATTAATTATACGACTTACTATATGAATTGTTTGTACACAAGTCTCTATGACCTAACAATAATAATGACTCATGCTGTATTACGATTCACTTTCGCATTTACGAGAAAAAGTAAGCACAAATTTTAGTAATAAAGTATTTCTGAAGCATATTTCAAAATTGGGAGTTAAAATTGTATAAAGGTAACAAAAAAATAGCAAATATTTGTATTTCTCTCAGTATTTAATTTTATTTAAAACTCCCTTAGGAGAGCATGATCTCTCAGATAAAAGCCTTTACAATATCTGTTTTTCTCCCAGATACTGGATTGCAACAACCTCGAATTTTCATAGTATCTGTCCTTTTGGTCACGTTCAACTCAGAAACGTAGTCATGCTCGTTTTTCTGCAATGGAAGCTTCCGCGAATGTTGTTCTTTCAGAACTCTGAATCTGCCATGTGCATGTGCCTTATAACACTCTCCTGTCGTTTTGTTTATCTTTTTCGTAGTCTTTCAAATAATGATGAATTGAAAATGATACTTACACTTAATAAGATGACTTGAAAATCACGCAAAAAATTACATTTAGTGGCGAAAACAGTGTAATGCATAATTTACAACTAAGAAAAGCAAAATGACGCAAAATTTCTGTACAAAATACAATGAATATCTTTAATCGGAGCATGCGGTTATGATGGGCAAAGTTTGTTCAATCAAAGAATATAAAATTGATTATGATTCTGACAAATTAATAAGAGTATTTTTCTTTTCCAAGTCATCGCCTTATTCAATTTTTTTTTTTATTTCAATGAATGTATATTCTTAATTTGTAATTGAATGTTGTATTTTATATGAAGTTTTTTGTAATTTTATATATTTTATATTGTAATCCAGTTTCATTTCGTTTTGTAATTGTAATTTAAATTGTGTATATTGTAATTTGTTCTTCTAACATTTTACTATATAAATTATATTATTAAAAGAAATAATAAATTAAGAAAATACCTCAAATGGCGAGCAGAGATCCTAGTATCGGGGATTTTTGGCTGTAGCTGTATGTTTTGTATTTGTGTGTGTAGGGAAATTCGAAAGGCACTTGATGAAGTGTTAATCATTTTATTTTCCCAATAACCAATAATAATATAATGATAAATTTACAATGCTATAACAGAAAGAATGAGAATTCTAAAAATCGTAAAATCGGTATTGGAAAAATGGAAATCACGATAAATAGAATAACATGAACGATATAAATCAGTATTTTATAAGTTTACGTTTGCGAGTAAAGTTAGGAAAATATTACAACCACATATTCAAAAAAATTCTAGGAGAAATTATAAAAGTACAACAATAATCCAAAACAAATACTTCCCAAACACGGAAAAAAACTTACATTAAGATAACCAAAATAAAATTTTAACTGCGCAAACAATTTCTTTTTAATTACCTGAAACCATTAAAATTAAATGATATAAATTCCTTTTAACGAACCACATTAAATTAAAAATTCAAAAACAGTTGATAAATAAATGTAAAAGTTTTATTTCGAAAATAGCAATTTCTACTATAGTTTTAAGCAAAAACTCATTAGTATCCGCTTTTATTTGAAAAATAAATGTTTCAAAATGTGCTAAAAGTTATTTTTTTTATTTAATTCTAGAGAAAAACGGCTATTTTAAAAGTACCACACATTATTTTCACCTCAAAAGAAATTTAGAGGTTTGGCCGATAACACACATTGATGAGAAATTTTTATTTCAAGTACAGTGTTTAACTTAAAAGTCTTTTGGATTATGAAAACTTATTAGTTAAAGTATAACTTAATGCGATTCCTATTCAAAAAATAATTAACTAAATATACAGCAATCTATTATAATTAATAAATAAAAATTTGGTGTCAGAACTTATATACCTGTATATTAAATTAGTATTTATTTCACAATTTAAACATTTATTGTTTTAGATTTAGAATACTTTTTGAAAAGAAGAAAATATTTTTGTAAAATTTTTTTAAACTTTCGAGTATTCTCACCACTTGATTTAAAATCATTTTTGATCTCAATACATCGATAGATCATATTAAACTTATCTAGTATTATAACCACTTTCAATCTTTTAGAAGATCTTTCAATTATTTTTTATTATGCATGTCGATTTTATTCTTTTCGGAATAATTCCTTTTGAGTAAGGAAACAAATCTCCCCAAACATGAAAAAAAAAATCTTCTACCAGGTGTGTAAGTATGAAACCGGAATTTTTGTACAGAAAAAACACGTTTATTGTAATGATATGATCCGAACCGAAGGGAGATGGCTTCTCGGGTCACCTTTAACTGATCCGCCAGTTGTTGTTGTGTTTGAGCGTCGTCTTTGTCCAACAAGGCTTGCAGGTCAGCATCTTGAAACTTTTTCGGTGGTCTTCCACGTTCTTCGTTCCTCACGTCAAAATCGCCACTTTTGAACCACTCGAAACACTGTGTTTTACCGAGAGCATGCTCACCAAATGCCTCCAGAAGTATTCGATGCGATTCGGCTTCAGATGAAAACAGAAAAGTAGTTGCTGTCCGCAAATCGTAATTTGTTGGCACAAAACTCGACATGCTTATCTCTAATAAACTAATGCTACTGAATGAAACTCTTTTTTTGTGAGTTGGAAATCTTTGTTGGATATCAATACAATAACAAGACACCGCTGACGTAATGTGTCCGTAACTGCATCGACATCTAGCGCCACCTATGGGCAAATTCCGGTTTCATACTTACATACCTGGTAAGCTTCGCATACCTGGTAATAAATTATACTAAATACTATTTTTACTTCCTCGACTTTTTTCTTTTAATGGATACTATTTCAATCTACTGTTTTGAAATACAAATGTTTCTTCATTCTCAAAGTTAGAGTAATATGGAAAACATAGTAAAACATCTCAGGAATCCCAGATTTCTATAAAGAAAAGTCATTCTTTATACCAACAATTATTTTTATCGACTACTTTTTTATTTTTCTATCAGAAACTTCATCCAAACTGCTACATGTTCGTTACTAAACAGTAATAAATAATGACAAAGGAGATAATGATGGCAAAAAAAAATGTAAAAATGGTAAAATGTCTTAAGTTTTTCAAATTTTCATTAAGAAAGGATTTTAGTGAAAATTCTGGTTCCAAACAAATTATTAGCGTGTTTCTAATGAAAATATTAGCGTATTTCTAGTCTTCCGTAAATTGACTAAATTTTTAGGAAACAAATTTAATGGCAAAGTTTTGATCAAGTGCCCACGTAAGGTAAAGAAAACTAGTTTTTATGATAATGCGATAGCCGCGAGTCTCATATTATTAACGATGAAATTGCTTCATTGGGAAAGGTTTAGCACTTTTCACGGGGGTAGCAACACTGAACAGGAAAAATGAGAAAGTAAAAGGAGGAAAAAGACATCATAATTTAACATGTCATGTTCGCATTGAATGAAAAAAAAATTAAATTATCACATACTTCAACGGATGTGTTGTACAAATTGTAACATCATATATTTTACTGGAAAAAAAACTTGAATGTATTATGTACTCTGTAAAAGAAAGGAAACGCAAATTGACAAATTATAAATGCAATTTTGCAACGTACGGCATTGTCACACTGTAATCAGTAATTTTATTTCAGTTATTTATGGTTTTTCTTGTATCAAATTCTCTAATATCTTACCTATATTCTAAATACTCATAAAAAGTGTGTTATTTATATTGTCATTTTAGTAGCTATATAACTCTTTTTTTATCAAAATAAATATATTTTCTCTAAAATTCGCATTTATTTTTTTAAATATCGCAAACATTGTATAACCGTATATTTAGACACTATCAATGATAATAATCCATAAGTTTCAGCGTATTTAATTGCAGAGATGATTTTATATGAGTTTTTGCATGAAATTAGGCTTAACAAGAAAAATCGCACAGTCTCCTGCTTGCGTGCAATTTGAGTAGGTGCAGGCCTGGGGAAACGGCTCTTTCTCCTTACGCCGGTCTTGAACGGGTTACGATGCTCTTTCATCTTTTAGAGGAGGTGAGAACAGCATTTAGAATTTCGGGTGCATTTTCTCCTCGTTGCATCAATCTAATCATCCTGTAGGCAGCCATCATTTATAGTTTTCAGGACATCAACAACATCTGGGATACACATAGCGCTCACGCCTGAAAGGAATTTTGATAAAAGAGTAATTAATAAAATATTTATATCTATTGAGGCAATACTTACAATAATGCATGGTGTATTTCGTTCATTATATAGAAAATTTATAGTAAATTATATCTATTAAGGCAATACATTTAATGATGAAGATATATATTTTGAAGCAATATACTTTCATTCATGCTTTGTGTACTTCGTATACCATATATGAAATTTAAATTAAATAATAATAGGTTAATTTTCAGTACAAAATATCAAATTTCATTTTCTATTTTAGACAAAAAGTTTTAATTGATTTAATTCTCATGATGATTTTCTGGAACATAGATGCCATGGAATTTCCTAACTCTATAATTGTTCCCTGGACACTGTGAAGTTATAAATCAATCACAAACACAAACGTCGTCAAAATTTCTAACTCACCAGCAAAATGTATATTATAGTTTTATTGCTGATAGCTGCAACATTAAATGTTTGATGGAAATATGTAGCAAAATGGGATATTATCTTTCTATGTGGAACAAAAATATTTTTGTGTTATTTCATTCTAATTTCTAAAGAGAAAAAAATTACCCTAATTTTTAAAGCACTGATTTAACTAATTCCAAGTATGCCTTATAATTTCAAGATTCATATAATAAAGTTTAAAGTTGAATGATTACAATAATATCACTATATTATTTCAAATTCAAATGTTTCAAATTTGATTCATCGTAAAAATACATAAATTATGATATGTATTGCATCATTTTTTTAAATTAACTTTTTTTCTGAAAATTTTTGCAGTTTTATTATCTAAGAATTCAAAAGATGAAACAAAGTATTTTTAATAAGCAATTTCTAAAATATTTTAATTTTTGTTTTAACCAAAACTTCCTAACTTAACTTTTACAGTTATATATGAAGAAATTATTTTATATAAAAGATCATAGAGAGATAGATTGATGGAAATGGTTACAAAGGAAAGATAAATCAATAGAAAATCATTATTCCATGTTTGTTTATTAAATCCAGAATGATTTTATATCTTTTAAACAGATGAAGACTTAATAGAAACATCTTATTTATCAAGCATGCATATTTATCAATGTACTAATTAAAGAAATTAAGGCTTTAGTTATACAAGAATGTTTTCTTGAAAACCATATGCATTCTTAATATATTTTATTTAAAGCAAAATTTCCTATGCTCTTGGATCTTTAAAAATAGAAGAAAACTCAATAAACGTGACTTATTTTGTAAGCCTGCATATTTCATAATATGGTAATTAAAGAAATCAATTCTTTTGTAGTACAAAATAGATTGATAGATACATATATTCTGTTGATAACTTTTTAAAAACTTTTTAACTATAGAAAAATTTCTTAAGATTTGATACAAATGTATACAAGCGAATTAAAAATATGAAATATATTTTAAAGATTAATAATCTAAATCATAAAACTCATTCCTTACTTTCTTATAAAATGTATTATTTATATGTTAAATTTAATTTTATAGTTTACTTTAAGCAGAAGTTAAATACATACATCAAATTAATTAAATAAATAAATAGCTCGGTCATTGTTTTGATTTTTTTCTTTATCGAAGAAAGTAATTATCATATCAATATCTTAAGAAAAACTGTTCAAACGAAAAATGATCATATTTCAATTTATTTTCCGAATACTCCAAAAGTGAAAATTGCTGCAATCCCTTACTTACTAATTCTTCCGTCGAGACGGAAACTGATACTCATCATTCATTTCCCCAATGAGATGTTTCAAGTGAAATTCTTCAATAGTAATTCAGTACCGTTAACAAGATTTATTGAAATGTCTGATGAATACTGAAAAGAATTTTTCATGAGAAATAGTTTTAAAGGTTTCGTGACTTCAACTGCTTGAATTGATTCAGAGAGATATATTTTAAATGAGCTGGCTCTCAGAAACACGTTAAAATAAATTCTATCTATTTCTAATCAACTGATATCTGTTAAACTTGATATCAATTAATGATTAGAAATAGACAGAAGAATTAGTACGTTGAAAATCATTTCAATTTAATGAAAGGATATTTTCAGCTACCAAACTTATACAATAGACATTATTATTATTCACATTTTCCAAAAACAGTTATTTTTCTAACCGACACTCACTGTAACTAAACTTCCCTGCTACACTGCTTTCTCCCGCTTTTTTCCTTTTTTTCAGACAAATAATGCATTAACAAAGAAAAACATGAGAATATAAGGGATATATTTTAAACTTCTCTTTCATTAAAAAAAATAGAAAATGCATGAATTAAGAATTAATATACATTTAGACATGTAAGACCTTTTTTAAAGAAATATATACTGCAATTTAAATTGCAATATTTATGATGCTGTTTCACAAAAATCCTTAATTCAATATACAGCTTCATATTAAATTGGAAACTTTTGACTAAATAGTCGATGAAAACTATAGTTATTAAATATTATATAGAAGGTTCAATTATTGCTTATGTAAAATTTTATTTTCAGAGCTGCTCTTTTGTTGTATTTTCTCTTTATCTCATTGAGAGCTAGTAAAATTGTACAAGATAAAATATAATTATTAATTAGAACTTCAGTTCTAATATGAAAATGAGACATAATGAGAAAATCAGAATAACATGAGAATGTTAACAAAACATAACATAAATTGATATTTATAATAATTTAAAATATTTCAAAGAAGAAAGAGTGTAAAATTTATTTCGTTTTATTAGAAGCTAGAAACTAGGTAAATCTACGAATGAATTTTAAAAAAAATAGTAGATTACTAAGCTAATTTGCTTTTAATGGAGTATTGAAAAAAAAAGTTAAAGTTAAAAATTTCAAATATTACAAAAACGTTCGAAACGAAACATAGTAATATAAAATGAGAATAAACAATTTGAACGAAGTGTATACTTCTGTTCAATTGTATAAATAAAAAAAAATGTTTTTAGTTTGGATTGATTTAAAAAAAATATTATTTTAATAATGTTTAATATTTCTGGATAAAATTTTTCTTCTAAGGAGAGGATAATAATTTTTCATCTTCTGGGTTTCATGCATTGTCTTCTTACAAAGTCTAAGAATAAAAATTGATTACCTGTCAATATGCAAAAAATATTTCTAGAGAAGGATTTACAATAAAAAATAAACACATTCCTCAATTTCTTAATTTTTTTATGAGGGTCACTCAAAAAGTACTAGTATTTGATGACAGGCGGAATCATTAAGGTAAATTGTGATAATTGGGTGCTGCTATCTGTTAAATAGAGCCATGATAAATTTAGCACTAATTCATAAGTTAATTTGGATTTGGTAGTTATTTGCTGCTTTGGTAGCTATGGAAGTGATTTTGCATCGAGTCGACATCTCTGTTAGAACTGGATTAATCTTTATTCTCATGAAACCAAGCAACAATCAAAACAATGGGTTACTTCAGGTGAATATGTTCCAAAATATACGAAGATGGTTTCATCAGATGGTCTTACGTCATAGTCTTCACTCAACTGATGATGGAGAGCTTTTGACGTTCGAAAGATGTCATGATAACGAATAAGAGTTGCTAAGTCTTAGACAGCTGTCTAGTGAATCATTATGATTTCCTAAGCAAACTATTTTCGATACTAAGAGCGTCATTCTTGGAATTTATAAGGACTGTTTGAACGGATTCCTATCTTCATTGATTCTTTCCATATTTCTTAAAAAACATTTTCTTGAAAATAAAAGTAATCTAAAAACATAGAAAAGTTTACAAAATATAGAAATAGATAATTTCTAAAGTTATGACAACTAGTTAATTTAAATAAAATTAGATATTGTATATTTAAAACTAAACATATGTACTTGATATAAACAAGCACACATATTGTTACAGTACTTTTAATAAATCAGAATATATAAATTCAGTGATTACCAAACTATACATTTTGATTTGGGAAACAAAATTTTAATTATTTATAAAAAGGTATATGTTAAAAAAATGCTCTAAAAGTTTTTGATATAGAATTATGAAAAGTTGATTTTCATTCGCTATGAAATTCTCATCTAAAATCATTCTAATTTTAAAATACTCCATAGAAAGTATTTTAAAACGTAATTAAATAAGAATCATTGAATATTTTATTGCAAACACGAATAAATATATAAATACAAACAAATTAGATAAAATATACACATAAGTCAAGTACCAAATGAAGTATTATTTATCTTCGTACATATTTTCCATACTTTTAAATACCAACAGTCTCTCATTTTTTATTCGTATCTTAAAATTTGTGTAATAAAAGTCGGTTGCGCTTTCTAAACTAGGTTTAAAAAATATATAATTCTTAGCTGATGTATGCATCAATAAAATGGGAAATATAAAAATAAGTTCTTTGAATAATGCTTCAAATTTTGGTATTGATATCTGTTTCATTTTCCCAATTAATTTTGATACATGTTTAAAGCACTTAGTGTTGCTATTTTTAACACGTAACGCATTTATAACCATGTGTGATTTGAAATCTAATTTTTTGCAACTCAATGCGTTTCTGTTAATTAGTCTTATTAATTTTTATAAATAACTTTTCTTTATTATAATATACATAATCTGTACTATTCCTATTAACTCTGGAGGAACATTAATTTATCTTCTTTAAATATAAATATAATCGATAAATAATTTCCTTAACCATGGAGTTCATTACCAAAGTTAATATAAAATACTTTAGTACATCATTAAAAATGGATAAAAATGTTTGGCATATTTATAAAGAGAAATGTAAATTTTATAAGAGACCTAAGTGGTAGAAACCAATTTTAGCTAATGCCTTGGGGACAGAAAATAAATTTGAACCAAATTGGACAAATACGGTTGAATTAAAAAAAAATGATCCAGTAAGATTGTATTACAATAGAGTTGTTAATTCAGCATGTCTCGTGTCTTTTGGCCTCTCCGGAGTCTTTTGGATCCATTATGTAATCTGATATAAAGACATGGACTAAAATAATATCCAAGTGATCTAAACGAATGGAACTGTATGCTTTGCTGGTTGTCATATCTGTATCATTTTTAAAAATTGTTATACAATAATCAAACATGCAAAAAAAATCAGAGAAGTCTAACTGTAATTATGTTTCATTACTAATTTAAAACTATATAAGTTTAATCATATTTACTATCTCTGTGCATTTTTTTTTTCATTTTTTTATATATCACTTTATTAAATCCTTACCATTTTATGTTAAAGTTTTTATTTGAAAAGGCATTGTTCCAGAGGGAAATATATTCTTTTTTCCTTAAATAACATGAAATATTTGTCTTATAATGAATAAAATCTTTATTAAAATTGAACTGAGAAAGTTAGAACGGTTTCTGTTGCAGACATTTCTGAATATATTCTTCCAAAATGAATTTAAAAATGTCTGCAATTCTCAAGGTTATTAATGGAAATAAAAAAAAATTCATATGAATTTCTTAAATCTCTTAAGTAGAGAAAGAAATCATGGCTAAAGGTTTGCTAGATTTGTAAACATGTTTACACACTGAAGTTGCAAATTATTACGCTCACAGATGAAATCTTTCATGTAAAAATTATGAGAAAAAATTCAGCTCTGCTGTTTAAGATTTTCATAATCAAAAGTAAAAAAAAAAGTTTTTATATACAATAGTATGACATCAATTGGTTATAAAAGATTAAATCTTTCGTTATTGCATTCTTTAACTTTGTATTCAGCTAATTGTGCAGAATCTTAAGAAATTTTTGAAAATCCAAATCAGTACAATGTTAATATCGCGCAGTTTCACAAAGATATCTTGAAAGTTGCGTTCTA
The DNA here is from genome assembly GCA_019974015.1 of Nephila pilipes. Classification (NCBI taxonomy): domain Eukaryota; kingdom Metazoa; phylum Arthropoda; class Arachnida; order Araneae; family Nephilidae; genus Nephila; species Nephila pilipes. Next base: position 4,832 of record BMAW01060520.1, on the reverse strand, counting down.
TATTCCAATTAAAATAATAATAATTAAAATAATGGAATATTTTCATAAAAATATTCCAATTAAAATTATTTTTGAATCATAAAATATACTCCAATAAACCTATTTCATTTCAAATGCTAATTATAAAACATCTATAATACACTTATAGATTATTTTAACAAATAGTACTAGTTTATATATATATATATATATAACAGATGAGTAGATTGTGGGATTATTATTAATTGTATTACTTTTTTTTCTTAGTTACTTTAAATTTCCAAAAAATTCTTTTCAAAAAAAAATATTTATATTTTGCTTTATGTGATCAATATTGGTCGTTTTTTTTCTTAAAGTCTAACTAATTCATATAATTTAATAATTATATACTTCCTTAATTTCTTTCTAATTGACTTTTCTGTGATTTTTGATTCCTGTTTCAGAATTAAATTTTGAAAAACTTTTATTCTAATTTTTAGTGTACATACTTTAGAAGTATGATTTACTATATATATATATATATATATATATATATATATATATATATATATATTACTTTACCAAGATCTAAAGTCATATCTTATGATAAAAGAATCAAAAAAGTAAATTTATAAATGTAGACAAAGTAATTTTTCTTTGTTTACTGAGTAATAAGTAATAACATACTGAGACTGAGTGATAATATATTTGTACTAGTATAACATATCTAAACATCACATTTCAGCAAGTTATAACAAAATGGTATAAATCCAAATATATGCAGATATCCTAAATTAAAACAGTAATATAATCTAAGAAATGAAAGAAAGTATAAACTAAGACCAACTAAATTTAATTGGATTAAAGTAAAATAATTCATTAAAAATATTCTGTAATTTAAACACTTTATTAATAAATTTTAACTTAATTCTTACAGTTTTGTATTGTTTTGAATAGGCATAATTAGTGTGATTGCAGGAATCCTTACAGCATTCTTATAAATTTCTTTAGATGAACATGATCGAAATTTCTTCAGATATATCTGGTGGAAAGAAGGTGATTGAGAGAATTAAATAACATGTAGGCATTGTCAAATTTCTTTCGGTGTTACATGAAGTCATTTTCCGTTAGCTGCAATACTTACCCGTTATTTGGATCAAGTTCTTAAAAATATTAGACATGTGGTCGAAATTCATAAAAAGTCTTTATATGGGGATGATAAGTTTAAATTCTATGGAATAACTAAAATACTTTAGCCATGAATCTTGGAGGTTCTTAGCTTCTGTACAATTTGACCTACGGGTATGTACGTGGGCAGCGACAATAATAATTTGATAATTTAGATAAACAAGTCCAAATAGAATCAAGCAGTTAAAATGTTTCTGTTGTGAGATTCTTATGGAATACACTTATAAAGTGATTCTGGAAGTGCTTAGAGCTACCATACGCTTAAAGAGCGAAAAATGCCCCAACACCCTCTATGTGAAAATTTCGTATATTTCCGTAAGGGAAAAGGGAGAAGATTACAGAACTATAAGTGGCAAAATATGTAAGTAATTTTTTCCAATAGACATACACTCCAAATTTGTTTGGTTTATCTGGATACCTTTCTGCGGCTAGTTATTTCAGTTTATTTTTCAAAATTAGTAAAGAAAAAAGGGCTTAAAAGGATCTTTTGGCTTAGTTACATAAAATAAACAAAAACAAAATTACTATAAAAATGTTGTATCGATTAGACATTCAATTGCCTATGTCAGTGGGATGGTTGTATTTAATGGCTCATAGCCAGTTTCTTAAAGTTTGGTTCAATATTTCTCATGAAATGAAAGTGCGAATCCCTTCTTTGTACGATTTGGAGCCGACTTCTCTTTTTTAACTAGTTCCATCTTGGTACTGAATCTTCGATCGACAGGATACACGAAAAAGAAGGCAATTAAATAATTTTTACGATATTCTACAGCATAAGGTATAGAAGACTGATGTTACAGTGGAGCTAAAATTCTATGAAAGAATTACTATTTAGAATACTGGCTTTCAAATTTTCATTTGCTGAAAATTCGATCAGTTCCTCTTGAATCTGAACCTATATTAACTCAATATTCGTAGACGGGATCATGATCCAATATTATACATTGAGGTACTTCCAAGCACAAAATATCCTCAAAGCGCTCAAGAGAGTTCTTGTGCCAGTAAACTTGTGTATCATCGAACAGGATTTAAATGTTGTTAGGTAAACCGACAAGAATGGAAATTGAAGGAGCTAGTTGCGATCACATTTCTTCTTCCGCAAAGCGAGCTTATTTAGGAAGGTAAGAATAACAGATTTTGTAGGAATCGAATCGAACTATTCACCTTGAAACTGCAAATATATCCTGTGGAGTTTTGTGAATAAATCGGTCTTATAAGCTACATTGAGTGATCTTAAATTGTGGCAATCTATCCCTCAGAGCTAAATCTTCCTCTTTGAAGTACTCAAGCACAGAGTTGAAAAAACTCGGGAATGTATTGAGGGAAACACATTGGGAAAGCCTGGAATTCTTAGTGTGTACAAGCAAGTAACTGAATTCTCCATCGTTGTCCTTATACTGTTGCCCGAATAATCGTTCGTGGAGATCATTACTGCAAATTTTGTTTACAGAAATAATGAGATATTATAACGACTGATACAAGAGGGCCCCTTAGGCCTTTTCCCACTACTTACTGTCTGTGAATTATATATTGAGCAGCGAAAATATCCGGTACCACTCTCTACAATTGGGTGATAAAACCACGATGATGACCATCAATTGCAGGAGCTCCGTCAATGGTAAAAGACTTAATGTTCACGAAAGGAATATTTTTCCTTAAAAATAATCTTTGACAGTATTTAAAATAGATTCACTTTAAAATTTGTAATAAAACATCTCTTGAACAGTTTTTCTTTCCTTCACATATCCGGATGTCCTCCAGAAGTATTGTCTCAGTACTTGGATAGTATAATTCATGAACTTAATGAGAAAGTTAGACGGGTATCTAAAGTTTGTATAAGGAAACTTTAACACTTTTAACCAATGCATCAATTTTTCGTCTTAATGTGACTTAATGGTGCAATTTCTTTCAGACTCTAGGACTTCTACATTATAGAAGATTCAGAACATCGTAATTTAACTAGAAGTCTCTTTAATCCAAACAATTAATTACGGTGATTTAATCCAGTGCACATTTATGTATTTTCTTATCATTACCCTATATTTCTCTTCTCCTTCCTTTCAATTAAATTTCCTTTTTATATCACTATGTCAAATTTCATTCACTATACTTCTTATCATCATATAATTTATCTAAAAATGTTTCAATTTGTTTGGTATTATAGTGTAATTAAATTCATTTAAAATTTAACGAAAAGTCTCCTAAATTAGTGAAGAGAAACTCGTGAATAGCCATTCGTTACATATTTATATTATAATTTCAAAACCCTACAGTTGATTATAAGTAAATTAAAATGCTGACAGTAATACTTAGTAATAAACAGCATTAACTTTTCTTAACACTTTAAAACTATTCGCAACATAGAATTTTCTACTTATTCATGTTGATAAAGCAATCAATATAACTTCATTTTTCTTATTAAATATTTTATATCAATAAAGTTTTTAACGTGATAGGTATTCAAGTCAATAAATTATTTTTATACATTATGCTCAATTCAAAAAATTCAAATATAGTAAGACTAAGCAATCTAAAAATAGTGCTGAGTATTCTGAAATCATACGTTCCGTTCTTATTTAATGTCGTGTCATGTAGCCTGTTATTCATTATTTTGTTTTCCAAAATGAATGATGGACACATATTAAGTGTCAAACTTTAAATGATGAATTATGAAGTACATTAAATTATACATATACGTAACGTTATCCGGAAAAGAATAAAAAATCACTTTTGCCGGATACCTCAGCAAATATTTGTTATACGGAGAAATGTCAAAGAACCGGAGTATGTGTTTGAGCCCAATGAGGAATGTATAAATATAGAGATAATTTTATTTATTCTGTTTACGTCCTTCGCTTTCGGAATTAATTAGTTTTTGAATTAATTTAGAATTAATTTAGTTTTGAAAGAGAGTGTAGTAAGTGAACTGTTAGCTTTTTCTCTCATTTAGGACTAACTGCAATTTTTAGAATTATTAATGTTGAATTATTTCTGATGAATAAAAGTTTCAAATTGAAATTCAAATTTAAACTGAGAATTAGATTAAATTATGTTACAAAAATAAAGGATCATAATGAATAGCACTAAGATAATATTTGTAAATCAATTTTATAAATATGTGGTATGTTTTCAAATTATCTTAAATTAATTTGAACTAAGAATTAATAAAATGTTGATTTAGTTTTGGAAATCTGAACCAACGTTATTGAATTATAAATAATTTCAATTAATTTAATTCTTAGTTAATTAATTATACTAATTAATACTTAGCAAAAATTATTAAGTCGCTTTATTCAGAGTGAAGATTTGCTTAAAATTAAACTTGATCTGTAAGCGTAGTATATAAACTCCTTCAGTGCAATATGAATCGACATAATTACATAACTGTCTTAAAACGTTTATGAATGTTTACATAATTCATATTGGAGCTCTAATTTCGTAAAGGCATTGAGTAGAGTTTTACAATTTGGTAATAAAATCCATATAAAAGCCTTCATTGAAAAGGAATGCGACCTAAGCTTCAAATATTGCTACCCGAATTCTTAAGCTCTTGTTACATCTCAAAGTTACCTGAGTCCACTATGCAAGGCACTCATTTTCTTTCTTTACATTCCCATTTAATGTTCTGAGAACTGAAGAAAAGTGCGTGGAAAGATATGCAGACTATGTTGAAAATGGAATAATGC
>BMAW01060508.1:0-15790 GCA_019974015.1 Nephila pilipes | reverse complement strand
AAATTGAAATGTTTATCCTTTCCTATTTTTTTATGCTTCTAAATTTTCAGACAAACTGGCGCAAGCCAAAAATTACACAAACTGTTAGGTGTGTATAATCCTGCCAATGGCCAGTGGATTCCAACTCGAAACTAAAATGTTAATTCTGCTCAATTCTGGGGCAAATTGACGCGAACCAAAAACTATACAAACTGTTATTTGCGTATAATTTTTTGAAGGTCAGGTAACTAGCTTGCACCCAAAAATTTAAATGTTTGTTCTTTTCAATTCTGAGGCAAAATAGCGTGAGTTAAAAATTATGCGATTTACTACTGGTACCTTAATGCTACTACAACAAATACTTGAAAAAAAAATCACAAATTCTAGATTATTGAAATATTATATAAAAAAAGATAACGATTTTAAAGAATGGACTGATCTCCTGTTTGAGTTAAACTTTATCACTTTCCTGAGAACCCATGGAGATCAGCTCTTTATTTGACATTATCATGCACGTCTAATATTGTGCCTTTAAAGGAAAACTTTGAAGAAAGCATAATTACCTAGATTTTTCTTACATTCTTTACTTTTTTATATTAATCTTCAATAAATATAATAATGTAAAAAAGGGCTTTTATGGTAGAACATAAACGTGTACCTCTAATCTTTTCCGATATATATATATATATATATATATATATATATTAAATGTAAGGAGAGAATAAATTTCTTTTATTCCTTTCAATCTTTTCTTCAATTCGTTTTCTTTTATTTTACCATGTAAGATAATGATCTTACATGGTAAAAATTATTATTTGTTTATATTTTCTAACTGACCAAACAGAGCTTAAGAAAGTTATAATCCGTACTTTAACATTGTATTTAATATTTCGGTATATCTTATATTTAAATTCTTGAAATGTAAAAAAAGAAATAGTAATTATGCATTCAAAGTAGAGATTTTTATCATACAAAACCCGTATACTTGTTAAAGTGCATTTTAAAACAGGAACTTGGTCTTATTTTCACATGTTAACACTTATTTTACTCTTATTACAGATAATATCTGTAAATACCTTTGGCACGAGTAAAAATTAAAGCTCCAATATGAAAATATTTATGTACCTTATGTAAAAAAAATTAGGAACTTTCAAAGATACTGTACAAAATAATACACAATAACAGTACAATAAATCAATAATACATAATTATATTTACTTGAAATCCCGACAAAAAAAAATTTTTTTTTTTTGCATATTTGTTATTCAAATATCATATTTCCTTACCATTCAGTACATAACATATTATTCAGGTAACTAATTATGTAAATAAATGAGGATTGTTTTTATTTTTACTTCATACTAAGAACTAAATTATTTATAAAATAAATTTTAATATTACTTAAGGAGACTATTTTAAGAATCAAGCAGTTTTATTAAAAATTTGATAATATTTTAAATTATTAGAAGTATTAACTATACGAATGTAACTGCATTTCGTATATCAATTTATAATTTGGTTAGAGTATAGAGTGATGATAAGACTATTTTATGATTAAGAAAAAAATTCGTATAGAACACATTTGATTTGAATGATTAACCTTTTTTTTTTTTACTCATTCAAAAGATTTATTTTTTTGAAAAAAAGGCAAAAGACGCAAATGCGAAATACAAATTCTTGTTTAATAGTTTTGTGTTGAACCACATCAACGCATGTATGTTATTTTAATACAATATTAACATATTTCTCCCTAGAATATTTAATAGTTATCGTATATGTAAACAAGAGCTTGTAAACTTTCAAACTAAGCAGCTAACATTTAAAAAAAATGTCTGCTGAATTCTGGTCCCAGAGATTAATTTAAACCCATAAGACTTAATTAACTAACTACAATATAGGTGTAAAATTATTCTAAATGAAAATTAAAAAAAAAATGAATTAAAAAGTGACTAGCCATCAGTCACATTACTGACCAAGGTAAAAATCTTCGTGATTTTCACAACATTTTTCCTTTAGTACCTTTAAAATACAAAAAATAATGTTCTAATTAAGCAATAAAAAATGAATTAAATAAAATTGTAAAAATTTATCAATGGGAAAAACTACTTATACATTATTAACTATTAAAATAAACAGTGATGTAAAAAAAGACCAAGAATGCTAAATATTGTCTTTGATTTGGAAAAAATAAATCGTTTTCAAAATTAAGTTTGCGCATGGTTATTAAGATGGCCTGTAATGGGTTAAAGGAACAACTATATTATAAACATAGATTAAATAAAGTAAAACGTTATATAAATAATTAACGTTTTTAAGAAGAATGTTTGAATTCCATATATTTGTGAAGAAGTGATATTGCCATGAATATGAAAAACTGTATTCACTGACTAGCTTCAAAAATACTTAGATTGATATTCAAACATTCCTTCTTCAATATTTTTACAGTCTCTTTACTCTTTCCTGTTCATAAAGAGTTCATTTAAGTGAGTTATCATTGTCTCTCACTCTTAATTACTCATTTCGTGGAATAAGTTAAACGTTCATATTCAAAATGGATTCAATTTAACAATAAGTGCATCATTTGAAGTTCATCTGAATTAAATGCAGTTTAAGTAATCATGAAAATAATCAAAAAGAAAATCGTGAGAGTGATAACTGGAATATGCATAGCATTTCAAAGGTCATTCCGTAGCTTTTCAGTTTTTAAAATCCCTCGGCGGTTCTGAAGAGTTCTATTTTTTGTCCTAAGCAAAAACTTATCACAACATAGATATGTTTCCGAATAAATGAAACTTAAATTCGTAGGAACTGAATTCCTGTTTGTTTATTCAAACAATAGTTTTCACATGTACTTATTCCTGATGCCATTAAGACACATTCCATTTATGCGGGAACCGTTCACGACGTGGTCGTTAAAACCAATTTTGTCTTTGCACGGCAATTTACATTTGGCGCAAACGAATGGATCGCCATCTTGAGAATGGTAAGAAAAATGCATTGAAAACATTGCGACGTTCCCGAAATCCATTATACAGTAATGGCACTTGGTATTTTCCGAGTCTGATTCTTCCATTCTTTCTTCCTGCGCCATATTAGGAAGCAAATATGGTTGTTCACTGTTCGGAGTTGAGAAAAATTTGTCCGGTGACGTTATGGGAGAATAAAATGATTCCATATTGCGCATGCCAATTGATTGTTGTTTGTTAAAATTTTGCTGATATGAAGAAAATGCGTCAGCATGGCTATGTGAGGAATGAACTGTGTTTGCTCTGAAAGATTTGTCTGTCGACGTTATTGGAGAATATTCGGAATGGTGCATCGTTTCCTTAGAGCCAATACTAGTTGATTGTTGTTTTGTAAAAATTTTCGGATAGGGAGAAACTATTTGATTTTGTTTGTAAGAGGAATATCCTTTCATTTTTAAAGAATGCGTAGCTGACTTGAAATTAAGAGGTACACTATTCCTTACGGTCGGACGGAAAGGAGTGGAGTTATTTGTAATGGTTTCTTGACTCTTCAAAGTGGAGGACTTGTAGATGTTCTCCAGTGGTTCCATCTGAGATCCTCCAAAGTCTGAGTTTGGATCTTCGCATGGAATGCGCTTGAACGCCTTCCCTTTTCTTCGATTCCTGATCGTTTGCTGAGGGGAGCAATTCTGTTTTTGAAGATTTGACTTCCGCTTTATAAGTGCTTCTAAATCAACAGGTGATTCTGAATTTTTATTTTTTCTCGTTTCCGTTTGCACTGGAGACTTTTGACTGAGATCTAACGGCACAGGATACCCGAAATCTTCAAATTTGCCCAATGCTTGATTTGGGGGGAGTCGATGTGTTTGCAGATATGATATTTTGTTAGCTATTATCTCGGGTGAAGAACTATTCGATCGATTTTCATTTTTGTTAATGACCTCTAATTTTTCATTCACTTGCGCTGGACGTTGTTGTTCCATAACATTCAATGAGTGTTTTGGGTAACCAACCTTGTTTATTGGAATTTCCTCATAGTCTGATGGAGTTGAGACGAACCCTTCTTTTCTGGTTACTTCATTGTTAGGACTTTGTCCATTGGCTCCTGCGCTTTGACCATCACTTCTGCTTTCCGCAGCCGTAGGAGCTTTTTTAACATGTGACTCGGTGGGGAAGCCATTGGGAAAACCATTGAGCTGATACGAATTACATGCATAAGGAGGCATGTATTGTCGCATATAACATGTGTAGTTATTCACTAAATCAAATACATTCGTCTGCATAAAATGAACTTCCATATGGCGTTTCATTTCGTCACTGGACTCTGATTCAAATTCGCAAATGCAGCACTTGGAATTGTTTTCTCCTCCCCAAGCTGGCTGTCGATATACTGGACCACTAGAATATTCCCGAGGTGGCGATTTCACATACATTTGTCCTGAAAAATGATTGTAAATATTTGGGCTGTAAATTATTTGATTTGAAGGCGGAAGCGAGGAGTAACTACTCGAGGAAGAACTAGGTGTGTTTTTAGACAATGAAATGTCATTAGTTTTTTTATTCGATTCAGATCCAGCCTTTTGCTTTTTGTTTTTGGGACCTCGTCTTCTGCCATGGACATCGATAACCGAACTAGTATTGACACTTCCGTCAGAATTTAGAGTTTGGCCTGGTTTGTGGTTATACTTTCTAAGGTGCATTTTCAAACTGTGGAGGTATTTTGTAACATATGGGCAGTTCTTACACGAATATTGGTAAATGTTAGAGTGTGATTTATAATGACTGTTCAACATTGATTTGTTGACGCATTCATAGAAGCATTTGTCACATTTGTATGGCTTTTCTCCATTATGGAGTTTCACGTGATATTCGAAGTGATGTTTATAAACTGCAATAAAGATACATTCTGGACAGCGAAGTAACCTTCCTGAATCGGAATGCGCTGCGTCAAGGTGTATGTAATACTCCGCCTTACACTCTCCCACAAACACATCGCATAACTTGCAAGGAGTTTTTCTCGGTTTTCTAGCTTTCTCATTTAGCCCCCTCGTAATCTCTGCTCTCGTCTTCTGAGGAATTTTCTTATTGTTCCTTTTGTTGGTTTCAGCCCTTCGCCCCAACGGATGGTCAGATGCCATGTGCGCTTCGCTTCTGGCTTTGGTATCTGTAAGAAATCCACAAAGTGTGCATTCGTAAGGGAAATGAAACAACAAGTGCTGATGCAGAAGGTCGTCGGAAGGCGCCGTGAATGTGCATTCCGAACAGCGATAAATCCCGTCAAACTCCATTTTCTTTCTTCCGGGCTTGGAGACATCACGAGATTTTAAATTTGGACTGTTTAGATTTCTTTTAAAATTCTCACTAGGTAATTTCTCTGTTTTAAAAGAACTCTGCAGAGGGCGCTGATTATCCTTTTGATCATCCTCCTGGTTCTGTGAACTGCTATCCAGCGAACAGCTATCTGTGGAATAATAATTTTCTATTTTCGAATCATTGTTATTGGCCGAACTCGGGAGAGAATTTGTATCAGATGCACTTGCTTCGGCAACAGTTTCTTGGCTGGGTTGCAGCTCTTCTGACGTCGGATATTCTACTCCTTTTGGACTTGGCTGTATGGTATTTTGTTCTAACGGCGGCATTTTCTTATTGTTCAAATTACTATAAGGATGCAAATTAAATAATTCGGTTGGTGTCTTGAATTCAAAACTCATATACGAGTATAACTCAGTCACAAGTGCAGTACTCATTGTGATGATTCAATATATCAGTGTTCATATTGAAGCCTTTATAAGTACAACTAAATTCATAAGCCTTTGTGATTGACGAGAATAGGCTTCGTTCTTTTATAGGGTTACTGCCGTCACTTCGACTCTTAGACAAGTAGACGAATCACACCTGGAAAAACAAAAAAAAAAAAGATATTTAACTTACTTAACATTAAACATACCAACACTTAATACATGCTTATTTCTACCATAGCCGGTCAAATGTACGGATTATGTGTTTCCTGATTGAATTTATGAAATATGGATATAAGGAAGAAAATAAACAAATTAGCTTTATTATAATTAAACAAAATTGTATATTGCCAATTTCTATCACACACATAAAGAATAAGTATTTTTAATTCATTGCTTATCGCATTTTTTACATATACAGGGCGCCTCCATAGAAATATTTTTCCCATTTAGAACAATTTTTTATGGTTTTATTTCCGTTACAATATCCTATTTGACACGTTTTACGTTTATAAGAATCTGTAGTAGATTTTTGGCAATGATCGTTTTGTATTGGTTCTTTCTTTTGGTTGTTCACGGCCTTTTCGGGGGAAAAAAATCTTGTCTCGAGATATTTTCTCCTGTCAATTGCTTGTACAAAATGCAGGCATTTATGCCAGCTGAATCAAAGATATTGAAAAATACTTGGAGCGGCCATCTGCAAGACTTAGAATTTTTGTGGTATATTTCCTCGTCATTTGATCGGTCACATGTCTACACCAAAGTTACTTTTATTATAATGAACTGTATATAATGCGTTGAATATCCGTGCACATCATAATTTCTGATCCAGTAACCTTATAAAATAATTAATTGTTCTCCCGGTCAAACGACTGGGTGTGGTAGATAACGGTATACGACAAGTATTACTCAGAATAAACAAAATACAAATAAAAAATAATTCAATATTAACTGTATATAATTAATAGAAAAAGTCACGAAGTCAAATGTGCAAAAACCATAAGATGATATGCGCATTTTCAATGCAAAAGTTCATAACCGGTCAAAAGACCGGTTATGGTATGTTTAGTGTTAAAAAAAGAAAATATTTGAATACTTAAGAAATTTTCTTCACTTTTTTTTCTCTCTCGGTATAATTACAAAGGTTTTTGAATGTCTTACTGAAAAAACTACATATTTAAATCTTCAGTAAATTAACATTTAACTCGGTTCTCACGCTATTAGTTTGTAATAAACATTTTGAATATCAGTTTATTTTGATGCATAAAAAACAATTTAAAAGGAATAATTTAATTATTCTTAAGAAATAAATCGTAATGAATTATTTACAACAGTTATGGTCAGAATCTTTCAGGAAGGCTCTTTTTTGTTATTTATCCATAGAAATCTGATTTTTTTCTCTATGAAGTGAGATTTAAAAAAAATGGAATCATTAATATGGCGCCAAAGCAAATTGATCTCCGATTTGTAGGTTAGTTTTGTTTGCTGACGCGTCAAGTTGTTGTCATTCTGCCTCCAGTTGTTGTTGCAGCTGAGACCTGGATTCCTCATTTTACACAGGAAACGAAGCAACAATCAAACAATAGGTTGCTTCCGGTAAATCCGCTCCGAAGAAGGCAGAGACGGTCTCATCGAATGGAAAAGTTATAGCGATGATTTTTTTGTGATACGAATGGTGTCATACTGACGAATTTCTTGGAAAAGGAAAAACGATCACTGGGTCCTCTTCCCATTTCTAACATGAGTATTTTCTGAAATGTGTGTGTGCCTTTGCATATATTATTATCTCTGTCTTATGATATTAATTCTCTTTGATGTAGTATTTCGAAAAGAGATTTGAAAATTTATTAACTCTCGGATTAAGATTAATTATTATTATTATTTTACATTGCAAATGAATTTATAAATGCTAAAGTGCTTTCCTTTAATAGAAATTTAATCAGCTTCTATATTTTTGGCTCTAAAACCAGCCAGATCTCTACCCCCCCCCCCATACTTTCAACAGTTTTATTAACGTCGCACTAGAAGCAACACGAGGGCTATTGGCGACGGATCTCGTAATTTTGAACCACGGTCAAGTGACGAGGACGACACCTGCCATACTTTCAACAATCGAACTTAATATTTCTTCATGTTGATAAATTGGAAAGAAAAATCCGAGTTATAAAAAAAAATGTCCGACTTAAATATCTTTTCGGTTAAACCGATTCATTGCTTTTTGATTTTCAAAAGTTGCTTATATATTCTATTGGGAAACGTATCAGTCCTGATTCATGCATCATAGATTACTCTTTTTCTCTCTCTCCCCTCCCCGAATTCTTAGCTATTTCCACTACATTACAGCGCTTGAGCAAAAACCGACACCGTATACCACTTTTCAAAAGGGTCAATAATTTAATTCCATCAGCTGTGGGATTCCCGCTGTGGGAGGGTAACCACTCTATTCTCACTTTTATTCCCTACCTTTCCCTCTAACAGTTTCACTCTTAACCTCCTCAGTCCCGGCGTCGCCTGTAGGAGAAACCAAACAACACTTTCAAAAAAAGCCGCCAAGTTAAATAAAAGCCGTCATTGGCACTCAGGATTAGGTAGTTTTCTTGTTAATAGATGGTAGTAGACATGGACTTTATTTTGTCCATACGACGTTTTTTCTTCTCACCTACAAAGTCCTTTGAAGGTCAAAGTCGAACAATCGTTTGTTCGTATCTTGCAAAAACTGTGTAGAAAAGAAGGAAAAGGGTTTTGAAATTCAACCTTTGCTATGACTGTAACTTAATTACGAAAGTGAATTCTGGGTGGGAAATGGGCCAGCCCGAATTTGGGTACAAAATTTAGATTTCGGGTTTCGGCAGGGGAAAAGAAGTCTGGAGGATCTGACCTTGGACTTGAGAAGAAGCTGAGTGACTAACTAGCTTTGGCTCATTGTGGAAATCAAGTATAATTTTAAACATGAAGTAGTTAGAGAGAGGTGGTTTTTTTTTTTTTTTGTTATAAAAAGTTACTATTGTGAATTATTAAAAATAAAAATGTTAAGGGGGGAGGGTCTGTAAGAATTCTTCTAGTTTATAAACAGTCTTAATGGATAATTAATATGAGCGATTTAAAATAAAAATTGCTCCCTTATTTTTTGATGAAGACTGAAATTTTTTATTTTTATTTTTCAATCGTATGCTTTTCAAAATTTTCAACTTGCATGGTTATGACATACGAAAATAAAATATATATTGATTTTTCATTGTATAAACTATTACCTAATTGTATTTATGATCATAATTTATATGCATAAATGTTTATTTAATTGCAATATTTGTATTTTTTCCCTCATACAAAATGTTTAGGTAAGCTATATATTACGAAATAAGCGCTGAGGTTCTTAAAGAAGCTTGTGCAGAAAAAAAAAAAAGTCCTGTAATTATCTTATAATTATGTAGTCTGTAAAATCCTGTATTTATGCAGTCTGTACTTATACTGCGCGTGATATTGCTTTATTAATTTTTTTTTAATTAATTTTTTCAATACTCCCAACTTATACATTTATTATAGTTTTGTCAAAAATCGATGCTTACGAAAATATATGTGATCAATAGCTTAACATAATTGGTAACAAAATTTTGAATATAATGATATATTTCATTGGACGTTTTATAAGTCACGGCTATTGTGTGTGTGATATTCGAAGAGATTTTATTTTGGTTGTTGAGTAAATAGTATACTTTTAGTGCAACAGATGGCGCTACACGTACAAAACTTTGTTGTATTTGACTGGAAGATAATGTGTTTTTTTTCTCTTCCTCTCTCCCTCTTGCTCTATTATTTTCTCCAAATTTAATTTAATTTAATTTACCGTTCGCCTACCAATTCGAGAAAGGGGAGGGGGGAGTAATCCGACCAAGAATCCTGTATTTTTAGAATACCTTCCCTACGCAACAATTTAATATAGCAATAGATTATTTTAAAAATCTGTCTTACTTCCGAAAGACTTAATTGATCTGTTTTGTAGATTACTGGAGAAAAACGGATTCTAAATAAAAGTTATAATCTTTCCTAGATCAGCTAATTTATTCATTTAGAAGTAGACGCTTTCACACACACCACACACAAAATCTAAAATCAAGTGTGTGTGTGTGTGAAACTCTTGTGAAATCAAACTGAATCATAAAAACCTATGATAAAAAAAAAAAAGAAGATTACTTCCAAAGAATGCTATACATGGTAGTTCAATATCGAGCAAATCAAAACTAAAATGAAAGAATTTTATCAACTGAAACTCGTTTTTTTTTTTTTTTTTTTTTTTCAATTCTAATTGACATACAAAGAAACTAGATCTAACGGATGGAAAAATAGACATGATTATTCATGCTTTGATTAGCGAAAGGAGCAAAGCGAAACACAGTAACTCGGGGCAATAAAAATTTCAATAAATTCGATTCCCATCTCGAAACCTCACCATTAATCTAAGAGGAACGATTCGACCCATGCCTTTCATCAAGCAATTCTTCATTAATCCCCTTCTGCCCCTTTTATTCCAAAAGTGTCCTCGATTAAGATTTCAAAACCATGGATGTGCTTCACACAGCTGTGAGTATGAAAGGGGAGGGTGTATTTAGGGTGGGTTAACGGTAAAAGTGGGAAATCAGATTGTGGAAAAAGCAATCAGGATGGAAAACCACAGGGACATAAATTTTCCGGGAACCTCTCTTCTCCATCACCACTAGAGTGGGGCTTTCTAACCCTTCGTACTGCAGTTGTGACGCCGGTGGGCTAATTTGTCTGGACTCCCCCATCTGTCTTGAAGAGTTTGGGTGACCAGCTGTCACGCGACCCAACGGTGAAAGGTCGAACTTTCACCCCCGTTTTCCCTTCAAAATTCAAAAACCCTTTGGGTTAACAATACCAACTGGTCATTAGTTTAACCGATGTCAACCAGATTTGTATCATGCGACCGATAAGTTATGTGAAAGCAGAAAAATGTAATTTATATTCAAGCCCTTAGAACCGCCGTGTGCCGAGGAAAACTGGGGCCTGTGAATCCATTTGAAGTGTTCCGCGCACAAGTATAAATCGCTTCGAATGAAAAGTCGCAGATTTAGCCACCAAAGATGCTAACTTTTTTTTAATACTATAATTGTTTAATTAAATATAAAAATTAAAGCAAACGAAGCAATATTGGAAGTGAACAATTACGTTCTTTTCGGGTATTAAAATTAAAGCACAAGATAAATTCTCGAAATGATTATATTTCAAGCTAATTAAATTATCGCTGCCTTGAAAACAAAATCCGTATTAATCTCTCTACTCCTAACACTAATACTTCAATGGGGCTTCTACAATTCATACTGAAACTATTGTGAATCGGTTGGAAGGAATCAAAATAGATTAAACAAACAAAAAAAAAAAGTCTCGAGCATTTTCACTCTTTATATGGAAAGATGGTGAGGTACGGCACTTTATTGTTGTATGAAATCAAAATTCCCTTTAGATACTAATGCAATATAAAATAATTTTTGTATGGGATTGTAATAAGCAAGAGCGAATGACAACTTTTATTTTATCATTTATGAACTTAATATACACGTGATTGCTATCAAATATGACGTCATATACTAGACCAAGGGGAATAAGAAATCAAGTAAATTTCAATGATTGAAAGGGAAAGGTTAATTTCAGAATTATTCTGGATCTCAGTTAAAAAGGAATGCCTTAGTGCAGCAAAAATAATAATATTGAATCAAAGAAAGCTTAATATTAAAACAAAGAAACACGAGGACCTAGAAATTTAGAATATGAAATGCGAAAAGTTGCATTACTTATTCGTCACGCTACTAAAAATCTGCAAAATTCAGATATGGTATTAAAGTTGAGTTTAAGAATTGTAATTTTAAGTGATATTTGAACAAATTTGCTTACATCAATCTCGATATCAACCTCTAACGGCAGATATAATTCTGATTAGTGCTTTCCAATTTTACCATCTTCAGTTAAAGTATATTCAGAATGTAAAATTCCAGAAAAAAATATACAGCGTTTGTTCGTTGTAAGAAATAATAATAATGAATTAAGTAATTTCATCAAGGGGAAACAAAAATGCATGTACTGAATATTACTTTGTCTGAACTAAATTTTGTATCTTCGAGTATATTCCGAGACTCGTATGAGGTCGGAAACATTCAATCTGAGAAACAAATTTCTTAAGCGTATGTTACATTAACATAGAAAGTAAACCTTAAAATTTTCCAAAATTTCACGATTCATTACTTTTTTTGGTTAAAATAAATCCGTATACAGTATTTAAATGTCTGCTACTATTTATCAGTAAACAGATAATGCTGATTTTCGTAGCACGTGTTACAGGCATTCATTTACAGAATTCATTATTTTCGATTAAATACTTTTCTCATCCGCGATTGCCTCAGCTCTCTTCATTAATGACAGCCAAAACACTTGCGATTGGTCGACATTTTCGACAGGGAAAAAGTTTATTTCAAATATCAAGTATAAACAATCCTCGCTTTTTAAAATTAAAGCAATGGAAGTGATACCTTAACTTCGAGATATATGTATACTTGTGTATTTGTTTCTGCAAGAAACAGCACTCACAAATTTATATAACTATGCATGAGCAACTAATAACCATGTATTTACATTTAGGTACATCTTAGATAAAATCCACTGAATTTATAACTTTAAAAATTTGCAGAATACTTTTAAACGAGACATTCTATACTTTGAACGTAATTACGATTTCAAAAATGGAATTTAATATTTTTTTAATGCAAATGACGCAAAAAATTTTCACAAATAATGTGAAATATCATTTCAAATTTGTTAGTGTTTATAAGAATAAAATTACATTCACTGCGTAGGTATTAATCTCTTTTTTAATGGAGGAGATGTCGGTATTGTCTGAGTGTTCTTACTTATTATAAAATGAGAGTGCAAGATATCTGCACTCTGAATTGAGTAGATATTAAGGAAAGTGTACCAGAATCCTTTAAAAAAAAAGCAATTTTGAGAAAAATCCAAAAAATAAATATTTTATCAGGGGTGTGACGCATTTGTATTCAATTTTCGAATATAATCAAATTCTGATAAATAATACATTTACGGATTCAGCGAAGCGCTTTCTATTTTTAAACAGCAAAATAAAAATAAATAAATGCTAAGTTTGAAGCATTTTAGCTTTTTTCCATTACTTAGCTCTGTATTACTTCTCTTCTATTACTTCTTTCCAATACCCTCTTTGGATAACTAAAATTGTGGTGTCGGTCTATTCGCGATTTCCTCTTCATTAACCTCGGGGACTTTTATCGAATTGAATTGCATAAAATTACAATTTTTTCCAAACCCGAATGAAACGTGAATAGGTTAATTAGATGAAGATAGAAATAAAGTGAAGTGGTTTATATATAATGATTTTTATGCTGTGCAATTAATTATGAGAAAATGAAGGGAGGTAGATGATAAGGATTTGGCAGTCAGAGAACTGTTTCCGAACTTGAGAATATTCTGGAAATTTTTTGTGTTGAAGTGAGTTCCACTAACAGAAATTGTAGGACACATTAATCTATGTGGTTGCTGTAGAAATAAGTTGTGAGATCAATCACAGGTAAGAGACTTATCTAGAGAGATCGACCTTGAATATTCTGATGTGAAAATAAATAATTTCGCTTGCTCAGTTTCGTGTGTCTTCAATAAGAGTTTTGTAGCTTTTGTTTAATATATTAAATTGAACCGAATAATACGGGACTAACACAGCAGAACGACGACACCAGATCCAAACAGATGGTATGTAAGTTGCGGAGGCGGAGAGGCAAAAGAGGAAGCGAAACCTAGGAATCTTTTTCTGAAAGCGCGTGAAACCTGCGAATTGAGCTGAGGTGATTTATTGGGTAATAAAAATCCAAAGAAGGCGGGGGAGTAAAAAGAGTTCACGTATGTCAGCTGCTTTCCCCTCTCCACACTCACCGTTAAATCCTGCATCACGGCACCAACAGTAGATGCTATTATTCTTCAGTCAGTGCCCAAACCCAGGTTATGGTCCCGTTATTTTCTTTTTGAGCGGTTTCAAGGAATACAAACGAATGATTAATAGGTTGCAAACCAATACTCAATAACGTTCATCCGTTATATCCCGATAGTTGAAACTGATCTCAAAAATAAGCAGTTTTTTTCTGAAATGTTAACTTTTTTTTTTTAATATATGGTCAAAGCTCAAATTAATTTTTTTTTTTAAAAAAAATACTATTTAGATAGAAATTGTTATACTTATCGGGGATATATGAATAGAAATGTATTTTGATGAAAACTCAACTTTACTTTTTAATGATAATTAGCTTAGCGATTATAAACTATTTAGATATATTGAATGGATAATTTTATTAATATACGCAACTCAATCTCGTTCGCATTAATTTAACAAAAAAAAATATTACTCTTCATCCTATCTGACGCAACAGCCCAGAGGAAGGTCAAAGTCTTTTTTTTTTTTTTTTTTTTTTTTGGTCAAAGATAGCCTGCCTTTTGCCAAATCCTTTACCTGATCCTATCCCCAATCATCTTAAAATGCAATTCAACAGAATCAAGCCACCGTATTTTTGATTATCCTATTAACCCGACTACAATAACAATCAAATGCTTCGCGTGCGTCAATTCTTCAGACACTATGCTCAATCCGATTTTGTTAATGATCATGAAAATTTATTTTTTTTTTTTTTTTCAAATTAACCTATCATATTACTGGTGTATGTTAATAACACATATGATTTGATATGAAACAGGAAAAAGAAGGACAAGGAAGAGAGAGGATGTATGAAATATATACAGGAGAGATGAGATTTTTTTTTCATTTATAAGATTTTATACGATTATTTTTACCTCACTTTTGCCTCAGTAAAAGGCTTTATCTTCACAATTTTTCAGACTAGTAAAGACCTTTGCAACAAAAGTCTTCTTTACTCAATTTTTCTCGTCCATTCTTACTATATGAGTAGCCCAACTCATTCATTTACAAATTATCAGTAATTTTATTACATAACTGGGCAATATTATTCAAGCTTCATTAAAACACGCATTTCTAAAAATGTTTTTTTCTTCTCATTATTCTAGATGCAGCTAATGTATATTTATTTATTTTCTTTTTTAAAAATGAAATTTCTTTTTATGAATATATATATGTAACGATCCTGTCGACTAAATGTAACGTATTTACTTTAATGTTTGTCAATAGAAATGAATCATTCCATACGTGGCGACAAATATTCTATTTCCGTATTGTAGCAGACTTTAGTCGGACTTCGACCACCAAAGGCCGAAGTGAAGTTACCATACAAATCTCAGATGATCATAAAGAGAAGCGTAAGAAGAGAAGAGCGTTTTTCGCTGTGTTTTGCTATTTATATGAGGGAAAATTCAATTAAATGTCAGAGTCCAAACTGCCTCAGTGGAGGGACTTCCAGAAGAAAGTATAGACTAGTCTGGTAGGATCATTACTGGTTTATTCCGTGAGAACCAAAGTCTGGTAGGGATCATTCCCTACTGGTTTGTTCCGTGAGAAGAGAGCATTGTCAGCGAATTTTTAAACGTTGGACAATTTTTCTTTTTGAATTAATTAAAAAGAATAGGAATTGTATCAGAAACGAAATGAACATTACGTTTGTGAGAGAATGGGCAAATTTAGTAAATAAATTATTTATGAGAAATTAATGTGAATTAAGTTAAATTCACATTAAGTTTCATTAAAACGTATTGTCCTATAGATAGTTCACGAGAAAACAATTTAATTTTGTTAATCGCGTTCAATCGTTTGTTTATGGAATATAAATAAATAAGCATCAATTTTATGTTATAACTAGTTGATACCCTGCCTCTGCTTGCAGACGATAATATATTTTGGAACCTATCGTAAAATATCGAGTAAATTTTCAATTTTTAAACGATAATTATAATCTGAATTTAAAATTTTGAGAAATCGATTGTCTGTAATAATGGTTATTCACGCCTTTCAAATATATGAGAAAAGTATAATGTTAATAGTTGTTAATATATGAAACGATCCTGTCGACTAAATGTAACGTGATTCAGCAATACGTAACTGAACGGAAGCAACAA
>BMAW01060503.1:38753-54706 GCA_019974015.1 Nephila pilipes | reverse complement strand
TGATTCATACGTTTCTTTGTCATGAGACTGCCTTTATCAAAATGGATATGGCAAAATTTTCAATCACTGTGAAGTAGGAGACCGGAAAATTAAGTTTTTAAGGAAGTATTAATGATAGTTGCTTTCATTTTTAATGATAATTAATACGTATGATTTTGACCACCCACGGATAAAATTAAGGAGTGATAATTTTGTAAACAAATATTCCTTTATGCATGAATATATATCTATATATATTAATTCAAATTAGGTTCTTTTTGTTTGATCAACGCTAATTTTAACTAATGAAAGCATGTTCAGGTTATGGTGAAGCATCCGGAGTACTTTGGCGAAAAATCAATTTGAGTTGAAAGAGATAAGTAACTAAAGCATTGAAACGTAAAAATGAAATGTTGATACCGAAAATGAGAAGTCAATCATAACTAAACTGATTCTGTGGAAGAAAATAGGGTCAAAATCAGGAATAGGGTGTGCTCTAGGCAATTAGCGACTTTTGGGGACGATAATGATGTAAACGTGGCGATTGGTTATGGTAATACTAAGAGTACTCAATGCTTAAATCATTCACGTTTAGCGACCTACAGTGGCTCAAACAATTGAGGATATACCTTACTTTCACTTGATAAATCCAACTTTTAATGAAAATAACACATTAACTAGAATAGAAGACGTATTTTTACTTTTACACGTAATAAAAGGGTTAATTTACAGTAAAAATAACGAAAATCAACAAAAAAATATCTAAAATTAAAAGTTTCACAACAAAAAATTAAGGATACACCAACGAAATTTTTTCGATTTATTACTTGCATAGACAGTATCAGTATTTTGTTGCATGTCCTTTGGCTTTTATAATGTCCTCCAAATGTCTTGGTACCGATTCGACCAATTTTTTAGTGGTATCTGGAGATATTTTATCCCATTCTTCTTGTAACACTTGCTTTAAATGGGCTTTGTTTCTAATCTGGTATTTTTGGACCGCTGTTTCTAGTGTGGCCCACAAATTTTCTATGACATTGATGTCAGGGCGGTGTGTGCAATTGCTGTTTACAATGAAAAAGACACCACATTTTGACATTACGTGCCGTGTGTTTGGGTTCGTTGTCGTGCTGAAATATAAAATTTCCATCTAAACCCAATTTTTGTGCACTTTCTTTAAGATTGTTGCGGAGTATGTCTATATAAAGCTTATGATCCATTTTACCATCTATAAAAACTAAATTTCCTACCCCATTTGCAGCCATACAACCCCAAACCATGACGGAGTCACCACCATGTTTAACTGCAGGACGTAAATTTTTTGGATCCAAAGCGGTGTTCGGCTTTCTCCAAACGGTGTGACGACCATCGCTTCCAAAAATGTTCAATTTACTTTCATCACTAAATATAACTTTCTTCCAAAAGTTTTTTGTCTTCAATTGATGAGTTTTTGCAAACTCCAAACACTTTTTCTGTTTTTGTAAGCTTATGAAAGGTTTCTTTCTAGCTACTCGACTGCTATATCCAGTATGTCTAATCACATTTCTCACAGTTTCAGCACTTACACTTCTGCAGATTATTCGAGAAGTTTCTGCAGCTAGTTTGACTGCACTCAGTTTAGGATTAATCTTGATATCTTTTAAAATTTTCCTTTTAGCTACATCACTCAGAATACTTTTCCTTCCTCTTCCATTCTTATTTTGAATTAATCCATCGCGTTTAAATTTCCCAATGATTTTCTGGACACATGAGTGACTTCTACCGACAATTTCAGCTATTTCACGATAAGATTTTCCCTTCTTAAATAACCTTAATATAAATTTTCTTACATCAATACTAGTCTCTTTCCGAGGAGCCATTTTCCATTTAAAATTACAGCTTTATATTCTCATAACCAACTTCAAAAGACAGAAATAACAGTTGAAAAAGTTTAGGATAAATTTTCCCAAGCTTAGATTATTAGTAGCAAGCAAAATGAAATCAAGTGGTAGTTAAACAAAAATTTCATTTGTGTATCCTCAATTTTTTGAGGTAAAAATCTGCTTATGTTTATTTGAAATGCCTCTAAAAAGTTTTACTTTAGAATTTTGTCATTGATTTTTCTTTATTTTTACTGTTAATTAAACCTTTTGTTATGTCTAAGAATAAAAATTCGTTTGCACTTCTGGTTAAGGTGTTATTTTGATTGAAAGTTGGATTTATCAAGTAAAAGTAAGGTGTATCCTCAATTGTTTGTGCCACTGTATCTAGGAAGTCGCCAATCACCTATGGGACACCCTATAAGAAAATTTTCTGAACATTGTAATTTTATGCAAAAAATAAAAACATTGAATTACAAATAATAATTATTGATGAAATTATTCGTATTTATAATTTTGTATTGTCATAAACATTATAATTATTTATAATTTTTAACTTGAATTTGTACTTAAGTATCATATATATATATATAATTATAAATATAAAAATAAATAATTTTTATTTATTATAAATACAATTTGTCAATAATTCATAAGTTTTTTAACTTATGTATTATTATAATATGTAAAGAATAAAGTAAATAATTGAAATTTTGGTTGGAATGTACTTTAGAGTAACTTCCCGTTGGCGACAAAAGTTGTTTACACTTTTTTGGCGATATTTTTACAATTGTGGTTACCATGCTTTCTCTCCTCTGCGGTGGCTTTAGCCGTGGCAACCTTACGAATAAGGCATATGATACATGATTTTCAGTAAGAAGTTTTTTTTTATATTTATACCTTTCTCTGATCATTTTTTTTTTCACTTTTGTTGCAATCGCTGGGGCTACCTTTTCAAATTTGCCACACGAATACGGATGCCGGATCACCTGATGTTTTTTTTTCGTTATACAATCATCGGATCCTATTTTTTTCACTATTTATGCTTTCGCCGGGGCTACGTTTTCGAATTTACCACATTAATCGGAATTAGACTCTTCCATCTTTTTTTTTCCCCCGCCTGTCTGGATTACTTTTTTACAAAATTCATTACACCTGCGCAATCTCACAGTCAGGCAGCTGTTTCCGATGTTCTTTTCTTTTAGCCAATCACATACAGTACCTATTTCAGTCTCCGTTTCTAAAGCGAAACTAAATATATATATATATTTTAATCTTAACCAATCATGGGTAAATCGTTTGGCCTTTTCCATTGTCTAGTGCCGACTTCTCAGAGTTCCTAGAATTTTCTTTGTCCGTTATTCCGGTGTACTAGTTGTGCAGTTCAGTGGTTTATTAATTTTGCTGTGTTTTCGTGCTTTTGCGTTTTACGTTCTTAAACGTTTTTTTATTCAAATTCTCCTGCTTGGATGATATTGTGTTTCTGCGTTTTTTACCTTACCGTCAATCATTTACTTCAATCCCAGTTTCTTTGTCGAGGGAGAATTTGATTCTTACATGGATTAATACATGTGGAGACGGAGACACAGTCATTCTATTCAGGATGAAACCTACAAGGAGTTTTTTAAAACCGTTATTACTGTGTACCCGCCGTAAATTCGAGACGCCACTGAAACTTAGGTAAGTCGAAAAATTCCTACTTTTCAGCTTCGCGGAGTTCAGGCTCCGCCGTAAAAATCGCCAGATTTGGCGATTTTTCAAATCTCGCCAAGTAGTTACTCTAAACTACAGTTTCACCGAAATTTTTGTTAAAAATCTAGTTTAAATACATTTGTACAAAATATAGCAATATAAGCTTTATATATATATATAAACAATCTCTTTCTTTAAAATATTTCTCCAAAAGAGGATAAATTCACTCATTCATTGCTAGCGGAATATTAAACCTGTAACCCTGGATTCATAAGCATGTATGAGATTTTCATTATTAATTAACACTTGTATATCAGATGAACATATGAAGATTTTTATTTTGTGGATTATAAGGAGCAATAACACACTTTAAATATGAAAAGTTGTTTATTAATCATTAATTTTTTGAATTGAAAATGAATACTGTCATGTTAACATTGAAAGGATTTATCGAAATGATAACCTTGTTTGTTGTGGCTGCAGCAGCCTAGTGGTCATGATCATGGACTAGCAGCTAGTGTTTTTCATTGAGTTGTGAGTTTAAGCCTAGATACCACTAAAGATTGGTTGTGTCTGATGCATGTTGAATCTGTTGAGGCTCAAAATCCAGCCACTGGCGTGATATGGAAGTTAGGAGAGGGAGGTTCAGCTCATGTGTCATCCTCATCACTTAAATGAGATTTAAAATTACGAGATCCATCCCCAATGGCCCTTGTATTGCTTCTAATGCGACAACAATGAAACCAAACAAAATCTTGTTTGTTTATGTTTTTTACACTGTTTACAAAAAATAGTTTTACAAACAAATATTTATTTTATCGCACTCAACTTCACGAAGAAATGAAGATTTAAAATAATCACACCTATTCTACAATTTCAATAGTATTCACTAACATTCTTCTGTGGGTTGATCTATTCACTGTAACTCCATTATCATAAAAACTTTTTCACGTATGACAGGTGCAATATTTATTATTAAACAACTAAGTAAGGTACTTAGATGTTCATCTTTCACTGTAAAAGTTATATATACATATTTTAATTGGTCTGTGAGACGAATGATTATGAATCTTGAGTTAAAATTAAATCTTTATCCTCATATTTCTGTAAAACATGCATTTTACCCCTTAGTTCAAAATCATTAAAAAACACATGAATCATACCTAAAGATTTTTAGCAGAATGTAGAAATAGACACTTCAAAGTGTTTAGTTATTACAAAGAAAATAAATTTAAAAAAAAGTTTATAAAAGCAAGAGGTAGTTTGTAAAGCTTTTAAAATATTTGTTGTTTTTTAAAAATTGACTGCAACTTTTAGTAAAAATCAATCTATATGGAAGATGTGCCCCATGCAAAAATCCCCCTTCCAAAAAAAGCTATTACGGTTACCCAAAACTAATTCGCCTGATTGAAATCATCATCACACTTGATGCTTCACTTTCTTTAGCATCTTTCAATTAGTATTAAGAAGTTTTAAGGATTCTTTATTTAATATTTGCATTTCTCCAAAGATGGGCAATTTTTCTTTTTTATAATTTTAAGCAAATAGCATTTGATGTCTAAAAATTGATTTATGTGCAATTCTTATATATATATATATTCATTATTTGATACAGTTGAATTGATCTTCTCTATTTACCTAGAGAATGTGTCAAGGAAAATTTGACTTTCATTTTGAGCAGTAGAGGTATAAAAATTAATAAATGCATCTTTAAGGAATGTTTGTTCAATTACAATTTATGATTTCCTCGAATAATTGTTGTATTACTAAAAAAGAACAAAAATTAACAATTTTATTCTGAGTTACATCAGAAATTACACAATTTTCTTTTTGAATGAATCGTTTTTGAATAAGAAAAAAGATAAAGATCCAAAGTAAAAAAGTTATATAAAATCGAGTGGAAGCCTCATATTGCTTCTAAGTGCAATGTTAATAAAAAAACCAATCATCTTGAAAACTCAACAAACTTTGGGATATTTAAATAAAAAAAAAATTGCTTCTATTTTTTAAATATAGGAGGATGTGAATAGAAATTTTTCTTCCCTGAAAAGTTTTTTTTATGACAAGTTATGCATTTTAGATAAATTGACACTGAATACTTAGAATACATGAAAATTCTTGCGAGACAGTATGAAAAGTGAGTTTTCAAACAATTCAATGAATATATTATTTTTTATTTGCAGTAGATATTTTCTTCATGTTTGCACATGGATATTACATTACGCAACAATATGCTACTAAAACAAATAGACTTTGGGATTTAAAAAAGATTGATCAGCAAACATTCCTTATGACTATATCTTCATGGAACCTGTCATGTAATTACACCTAAGTTGAGGATGACTAAATTCTCTGTGAGATATCTCCTCAGGAGCTTGCCTTCTATAGGTAAGTATGGGCATCATAACCCTGAGATCCCCTAGTGATATTTTTTTTCCCCTATGGGGTTTACTGTCTTCGGTGATCCCCCCCCTCGACTTCTCTCCCATTGGATATCCCAGTGATCTTTCTCTATTTTGAACCCTTCTTCTTGTCAATCAATTTCTTATTTTTCCATTTTCTCAAAATTCAGGACTACAGTTGCACCTTGTTTGGTTAAGCATAACCACATCTGTCTCTTATGCTATTAAGCTCCACCATCACTTGCACTCACTCTCTTTTAGAGATTATCAATAATGGTTTAGTGGGGATGAGTTTTTCAAGTATTGCTGATTAAAATATGGAATGGAAAGTGCTAAATTGTTATAAACATACCATTAGAGCAAAGGTCTTCAACCTGGGTTCCCTGCAACTTTTACAGAGGTTACGCAACAGATTGCTATTTGCTTAATCCAAACCCCAAAGTTTTTGTAAAATTTTAACTTTTATAAGAGATAAAATTGTTAAAGGCAGTTTTCTTGTAAAAATAAAAATCTATAAATATTTTATGGATAAAATAAAATCTTAAATTTCATAAAAGTCATGTGCTTCAATTACATTAATTAAAATGCATTAGGTCACATAGTAGTCTCCATTCTTCGGCTCAGGTAAAAATCGCCCACTATATCACTATTTTCAAGTATAAAGTAAAATTGAAGCCCCTCTTTGGGCAAATTACATTTTGAACGATTATTTTGAATCATTTTCTTATTTGCATAATATTTTAGTTGACAATAAAGATAATCCTGATAAAAATGTATAAATTGGTTTGGTCCAAAATTTATCAAATCTGTGTCAAACATTTCTAGCATTTTTCCTTCTTCATAAAGAAATTTATCTTGAATCCAGAATCCTTTTCAGACTTATGACACATGTGAACGCCCAGAAAATAAACAACAAATTGTTCTATCAACCAATGCTAAATTGAAACTAAGTTTTAATCAGGTTGATTGCATGCTTTTCTTGATTGATATTAGAAAAGAATATCCTAAAATTACTAAAAGAACATTAAACATCTAATGTCATGTTTCAACCTATGAATGCTGAAGATGACACTAGGATACAGATCTTTACAATTATGCCAGATGTAAAAATACTTTGTAGTAAAAAAAAAAAAACAATCACAGTCAAGTCATAAAAACAGTTTTCTTTTTATTAATTTGTTATGATATAAAATATGGCTGTTTTTGTTTATTATTCATAGAATATATTTTAACAAACCAAAGAGTACCCATTAGCTACCTTACCATTCATTATCTTATTAAGATGTTTCAAATGTGATAAAGTAGAGTTGCAGTAATAATTTTGTAAATTGGATTAGGATAAAGCTTGGATATCCTATTTTTTCTTCTCTTTCATCAAAAGGTTTTTCAAGAAAAAACTAAGCTCAGTGGGTTCTTCGAAGTTTAAAAAGTTGAATACCTCTGCGCTAGAGGAAATGGTTAAAGGATGGCTGATAAATGAAACAAATTAAATATTATGCAAATAAAAGTGTTATTCATTATTTTGATGAATAGTAATGCAATCTGTAAATTGTGTGTGAAATGATAATACTTAATAACATCCCAGCTTCAAAATGGAATAAATATATATATATATTGAACTTATCGTGGCCTTGTACCTATGATTAAATTTATTGAAAGAGAGAGTTTGGCTGGATTGCCTGATTATTTATCTTAGCTTCCTTGTTTAAATAATTCATGCCATTTAAAAAAATTCATTGATTTTGTTGCCAAATTTATGAACGAAAAATCAATGCAACAATTAATGGACTGTAAAATTATTAAAACTTTGTGTACTAATATTTTATACATTAGAGTGAATCACTTCATTTTATTGCAAAAAAGATAGAAATTATTTAAATGCTAAAAAGAGAAAAGTTAGAAATTTGTTCAATTCTAAAAGTGAACACTTATATGTAAAATTAATTTTATCAAAGCTGAAAAACATGCATGATTGATTAAATTTTTTTTAAAAAGATACAATATTTAAATAATTTGTTTAAATGTTCAGTAAATGTGTGTATAACAAAACAAATCTTCTAATTTCATAACACAATTGAAATTGATAATTGCATATTTTTTATTATTTATAATTTTTAGTAATGTGAAGTTTTAATTATTACTAAGAAATAACAGAGATATCATAGTAATATTTACTCTACATATTAATTAATCCTTATCTTAATTATATTGTAAATTACAGCTATTAATGTCAACTTGTTTGGTTTCAACAAATGATGAATTGAACTAACCTGCAGTGAGAAGAATATAGAGTTCAATCTACTGTGTTCTATAATGAATGTTTTTGAAAGATCAAGAAATTCTGGGAGAAATGTATAACTATGGATGGTGACAATTTAAAGAAATCTTAAAACTAAAAATTAAGTTCATATTTCTGTTATTTCTTAGTTATAATTCAAACTGTACATTACTCCAGATAAATTAAAACTTTGATACAGCAGGTTGCTTCAACCTGTAGCTTCCTGAAATCAAGATTAAGAACTGTAATTTCTAATATTATGTGCATTAGAATGAATTAATATGCAAAATACGTTATATTTCTATATCGTATTTCATAGTAATAATTATATCAAATGTGTATGCAATTTTGAATATATAATGAAACAAATGTATTTTTAGAATGTAATAAAAAATATAAATATATTACAGAAACAAAATTGATAAATAAGCATTTTTTAATATTAGTAATCTTTTAGTGTATGCATTATAGAAAAATTCATCTATTTTAAACTTGTCTGACAAATTTCAGGATGGGCATCTCCACCAAAATTTCTTTGATCATATTTAAGATTTTAACACTAATTTTGTATTTTATCTGTTTTTTTATAATGTGGTTACTAGAATTTTTTTTTATTTTTTATTGAATTGAAAAACTTGTGTGCAGCTTAACTAAATTTGGCTCTTCCACTGTAATCCCACTCAAACTTGCATAAAAATTTAAAATGATACCTGTCTAAATTCCTGCACTTTTATAGCATACATCTGTGTTAGCAATAATATATATATATACAGATTAAAATTTGTGTTATTATTTTTTTAATATTTTATATGCTTTTACTTTATATAAGATTTTACTTCATATAAATTCATAAAATTTTTATTAATAATTCTAAACTTTTAATTTATTTACCCTTTTTTCTTATATCTAGTAAGCGATATTTCATATATGTCATTGAATTTATTCAAAATATTTTACATTTTAGGTGAAATAAATTAGAAGAATTATATACTATTCTTTTAATTTCAAACATTCTAAATGAATTAACTAAAGTATAAAAATGTTCTAAAAGCCTAAATTGGGTGACCTACAATCAGATCTTTACACACTGTCAGTGAGAAACAAGGTGTTTTCTCCATGGTGAGAGACGAAGGGAAATGAATGCTTGAGATAAGAACAACACCATTCAGAAGAAAGGAGACAAGTTATGTGTGCAACAAATTGTTCTTTTTTGCATTCATTGAAACAGATATATTCTTATGAAATTTCCAGTGAATAATCACTTAAAATATGATGCACTCCTTGTGTCGTCTATGTGACAAAACCTTTTCTCATCTTTGCAGCTTAAATAGACATTTGTGTGTTCATACGAACGATAAACCATTTGTATGTGAGATTTGTAAGAAGGCTTTTACTGAAAGTAGTTCTTTAAAACGCCATTTACGTATTCATACTGATGAAAAGCCTTATGTTTGTGAAATTTGCCAGAAAGCATTCTCTCAAAGTAATTCTTTAAAATCCCATGTACGGTTTCATACCAAAGAAAAACCTTTTGTGTGCGATATATGTAAGAAGGCATTCTCTCAAAGTGGTCCTTTAAAATCCCATCTTCGTGTTCATACCAATCAAAAGCCATACATATGTGAAATTTGCAAGAAGGCATTCTCTGATTGGAGTTCTTTAAAACATCATTTGTGTATTCATACGAATGAAAAGCCTTATGTTTGTCAAATTTGTAAGAAGACCAGACCAGAATCATTCAGGAAAATTGTTTTCAACAGTGTTCATAACCTCGCCCATCCTGGAATCAAGGCTACAACCAAATTACTAAAATCGAAGTTTGTATGGCCGTCAATAAATAAGGATGCAAGAACTTGGACTAGAAGCTGTCCAAAATGCCGAAAGTCCAAAGTTACACGACATGTGCAGAGTCCTTTTCAACAATATCACAACGTCAGCAAACGCTTCACAGAAATCAATTTAGATATTATTGGTCCCTTACCATCATTTGAAGGATTTCGTTATTGCTTGACTATCATAGATCGATACAGTCGATGGCCTGAAGCAATTCCATTACCTGATATTCGAGCAGAAACAGTAGCAGACAACTTGCTTAAGGCTCCCTTCGAGCGATTCCGAAAGTAAGAATCGACGAAAGCTCCCTCTACTGGGAGGGGGGAAGGGGCGTTACTTAGTGCGGACAAAGTACTCATACAATACTGGTCATATGGAGCAGAAGTAAATAGTTCTCTTATAAAAGAGAAATTACAAGCTTTATTTTTCTTAATTTTCCTTATTTCGCTTGAATTCAAATTAGGAACTTCTTAGATGCTTTTAATTTTTTCAATTTTGCTCTAATATTTTCCATTTTCTTATATTTATGTTTTGACAGCTATCATGAAGTTTGAAAATGACGTCACAGGGTAATAAATATTTCCTCTAGACAGAACTGAAAGAAATAGAGCTGTTTCCCCACCTCGATTCTTCCCCTTCTTTCTCCCCCCTCCATTCAAAACAAGAGAAAATGGGGGTAATTTGATCTCCATCGGTCTTTTATGCAGTTTCTTGCAAGCTTTTGCGGTAGGGATCGGTCCTTCCTGAGGCTAAATTGCCCTTCTGTGTTGTTCAAGTGTTTGAAAGCTATCCCAAACTAGGAAGAAACTGGCTTTTTCATTGCTTCAAAAATAGTCATTCTTCCCTTCGACAACTTTTTTTTATTCCTTTTTTCATGCCTTCTAATTTCAAAAAATCTGTTTCTACTATTTCATTTTTTTCAAAATCGTATCACTTGATTTATAAAAGATCGACAATGTTAGTGATATTCCAAATTTTGTGTATACTGATTAATTATATGAAAATAAATTTTAATATAATAAAATGTTCTATATACAAAATTTTGCAAAGAACAGATTTTGCCACCCAAAGTGCGCTTTTTTTTTGTAATTATTATTAAATTACTCAATTAAATATTAGAATTAAAGTAAACGATAAAATATCGAGAAATGGACGATAGTAAACTTTTCCGATATTAAAATTAAAGGAACCAGTAAATTATTAAATTGATTTTATTTTAGCTAAGTGTAATTAAAATCAAAGCAAACGATAAATTATTAAATTGAATATTATATCAACTACATGTAATTAAAATTAAAGGAAATGACTAATTATTAAAGTGAATATATTTAAGCTATATGTAATTAAAATTGAAGCGAACGATTAAAAATTGGAAAGTGATTTCGTACGCGAAAAGTGATCTGGTTCGCAAAAATTGACCCAACTAAAACAATAGCCTCTTAGGTGGCTAAAAAGCTGAAACCTGGTCAAAACAAATTGCTCAATGAGGTTGCTGTATTGTCAGTATGTGGTTGTATTAACTGAAATAATTATTTGAATTTTGTTGCTAATATTGTATCCTATTCTAATTGCCCCAATAGGAAAGAAAATTTATATCAAGGCATTTGCTTTTATTAAGAGTTTGATTTTTGTAACTAAAAGACACAGATTGTAATATATATTTATTTTAAATTTCATAGCTGTCGTGTTGCTTTTAGAGCGAAATTAATAAAAACTAAAAAAAAGAAAAGCAAATTTTATATTTCTATAAATATATATATACACTTTTCATTTACTTTTTTTACAAGATTTTATTTGGATTACTCTCGTATTGAAAACAAAAGTTTTAAAATCATTACCTTAACTCAATTTTTGTTTTTAATGAAACGATTATCTATAGCAAGGGTATTCAACCTTTTACACTATGGGAACCCTTTGAGCTTACCGTTTTCTTGAAGGAACCTCTTGATCAAAGTGCTGAAAAAATAGGATATCAAAGCTTTATCCTACTCAAATTAACAAGCCTCCTTCACAGCCTCCCCTTCATGATTTATTCCGTATTCCATTGCTGATGACCGGAAGTGGGAATAAAGCTTTTTGTTAATTATTCCTTCACAACTTGTGTGGGGAAGTTTTTTGCAAATTGCACCGAAATCTGAAGCTGTAAGTCGTTTTCGACGTTCCTCTCTCCAAAGAGGACTCTTTCTTTGTTCTACAGTCTTTCTTTCAATGGATTTTCTTTCTTCAATTGATAGTTGCAGAGTGGAAAAAAGCCTTTCTTTTTTTTTTGAGAAAAAATATCCTCCGATAAATCTGGCTTTTCAGCTCTAACACCGTAATTTTTATTACGACCTTTCTCTAAAAAAAGACTTTTTCTGCAACGAGGCCGTGACATCTTCCTTTTTCTCCTTATTAAGTCATTTTCTCTTCTTCTTTCAGTCGATTTCACAAAATTTCCAGAGCTCGTATTGTACATACTTTTATGTACGCGAGACATAAAGGACCCGGAATTATGTGAAATTACAGCTCCACTGCATCGGGCGAGATAGCTTCGTCGTAAACAAAAATTTACTCTCTTTCCTCCTATAAATTTTGCCACAATGGAGTGAAACTGCTCGACGCTGTTGTTGTTAGCTGAAAACAACAAGCTTTTGCTGTTATCAGCCAAATTGTTTACGACATTCATTATTTTATACAATAACCCAGATTGGAATCCAGTTTGTATCATTTTTTCTCTGAATGCTGCAAACAGAATCAACACAATTCTGGTGATCTCCAAACACATGGTGTGGAGCATTTAAAATATGTTTTTGGAGTATGGAACAGCAATCAAAGTTTACTTCATTTTTTGTTAGTTGCGCAGTTGCTGAAATTACAGATTTTCGCAACCGTAAAATGTTTTTTCCTAAGCACTTTCTCAAAGTTATTGGTCCAGCTTTGCTGTCCCTAACTATATCTTTTAACTTCAGGCAAAAATTCCTAAACAAGTGATTTTGGCACTCCAATTTTTCCACCTGAAGTTCATCGTAGGGCCTGGAATCTAATATTGTTTTGTAAAGTTGCTATCTCCATCTCCAATAAATTTTGCATATTTTACTCCATACATAGCCACACTGTTTTGGAATCCCTCTTGAATTATATTTGCCTCCATACTAGAAGAGCTGCCATGCCAATTTTTACTGCAGCAATGTTTGCCAGGTAATTTGTTAACAGCTGCAGCTCTGGAGCAGACCATGCAATATCGGTTTCGTACAGCCATGTATAAAACTTTCTTTGTCCAAAATAAATTTGATAGTTATTAAATGTTTCTTTTATAATTTCAGGCTGCAATAGTGGGATTTCGGACAAAGAAAGTTTTATACATGGCTGTACGAAACCGATATTGCATCCTGAAATTATAAAAGAAACATTTAATAACTATCAAATTTATTTTGGACATTATATAAGTTAATAATAAATTAGTTCAGTTAGCAAATACAAAAACAATTCATAAAAATATTTTTAAACATGAATTTAATTCAGTTGTGTCTATTTGATTACATATGCAACATAACGTCAAAAACTTTTCAATTTCTACAATTTGCAAAAAAAGAGGCTTAATCAATAGAAATATACGAAATATATTAAACAAAACTTACCGCTCCGGATAGAGATGAGTAGTTGGTTCTATATGATCTCTTGGCCCAGCAACCATCCACAACGACTGTCAGCATAGGAATTCCATCTCCTCCAACTTCTCCAGTCTGAACTGCTAAATGTTTTTTTTTTCCATTGCTGCACAATACATTTCATTTTCAGCAACTTTCTCCCAAGCTGTAGCAATGTTATCGTGTTCTTTCTGGTACGTATTTGAGCTAAGAGGAGGGATATCTAACGTAGACAGAAATTCTTCTAAATTGGCAAACCCCTCACCAATTTTCATTATACCTGAAACAGCAGCAGTATTTACGGGCATTTTTTTACATTCCGGGTCTTCAGCCCATAATGTTTCTTGAAAGTGGCACATTTCATTTTTATTCCTGAGTTTAAACCTTTCCTAACTTCAGACATTATTTTCATGTTCGAAAATGAACATTGAAGAGGACCGTGGCTATTCAAACTTTGAATACAATTTATGAAATGTGAAATATTCACAATTCTTCTTCCCCTCAGTGAGTGTTCTATTACTGTCTCGGTGTTTGAAGTACTAGGGGTGCATGTTTTTGAATAGAAGGTCGTACTTACAGGTGTGCATTCTTCATAGCACTTTCTTTTAGAATTTCGCCTGAAAAAAAAAAGAAGAAACTCATCTTGTATTAAATGTTGAAATCTAGAATAAACTATATGAAATGTAAGTACAAAGGTAAGACTAAATATTAATATTGCTTTCCAGGAAGAAATATAGCATTTTGTTTCTAAAATTATGCCAAAATATCAGTGTAGGAAACAAAAGTTAAGTTTAATACATCGTTTGCTTTTTAATTGTTTGTTTATTAACATTGCACTAAGAAGTGAAACGAGTGCAATCGGTGACAAACTTGGGAATTTTGAACTTAAGTCAAATGACGAGAGTGACACCCCAACCTGGCACCTCCTTCTCAAAACTTCCACACTACACCATGGGGAGGACTCGGGATCTCGACACATTTAACATACATCAACTCCTTTCTACTATGTATCCTCAGGGAAATCAGGACTCGAACCCACGGCAAAACGGAATCCCGTTGGCCTTGAGCTTACAATTATGACCTCTCGGAAACTGTGGTTTACTTGCCTCGTGAAAGTGAAGGAATAACTTGATATAAGAGGCAAACGAAATTCCCTCATCATAATAAAATTTCTAGTTCGGTTTGGTTTTATTGACGTCACACTTGAAGCAGCACGAGGGCTATTGGCAAGAACCTCGTAATTTTGAGCTACGGTCAAATGACGAGGGCAACACCTGAGCTGGCACCTCTCTCTCCTAACTTCCACACCACGCCCTGGAAGGACTTCCAGCCTCGACAAATTTAACATGCATCTGCTCCGACTGCACTGGGGTTTTGGTTTTGGTAAAGTTTTTATCAACGTCACATAGAAGCAACACGAGGGCTATTGGCGACGGACCTCGTAATTTTGAACCTCGGTCAAAATTACGAGGCACGGCGGGTCTTTGTGGCAGCAAGGCTCGAATCTACGTCTCGACGATAGCCACCAACCGTAGGTCCACGACCACTAGAATACCACGGCCATAATAAAATTTTAGAAAAGAGTTACTTACTTTTCTTTCCATTCGGAGAATTTCTGTCCTTTATTCTTTCTTCGGTATGCTGAAGAATATAATCTTGTCTTGTTGCTTTGACGATTATTCATATTATTGTAATAAATTTCTGAAACAAAAGTTTTATAATAGCAAATGTTCTAATGCACAAATAACTAAATACTGGGAGCAAAACAAGTGAATTTCAATTCTGGAGTCACAAACAAAGAATGTAGCACAACAGATTTACAATATCTCCCCTGACATATTCAAAACGTATCTAAAATATCTATTGTTCATTTTAATAATAAAGTAATTTGGATAGTGTATTTTTTTTAAAATACTCAGTAAAAATAGCATAAAAAATGAAGGATTACTTCTTTCTTTAAGAAATCGTGTATGAAGCTTACTTTTTAAACACTGTGAAATACCACATAGATATCTGTATAGTAAGCTAGACAAACTTTCAACAGATAATACGCAACTGTAAATAAAGCTTCAAAAGAGGAATTCTCAGATTCCTAGAAATCGGCCGACTTCACCGGAAAGGATCATAAATCTTTTGACGACCTGTCTAGACAAACTTTCAACGGATATTACGCAACTAGAGGGGATCCTAAGATCACTAAGAAATTCCCAGAAATCGGCCGACTCCCCCTCGAAGGATTGTAAATCTCCTTTTGTCAGCGTGTCTTTACCATGTATCCTTGCGC